>JAPKLW010004686.1:0-25285 GCA_026898455.1 Plectranthus barbatus
CTTCGGAAATCCGATAATTACATTCAAATTTTATGAGGGGTGTTACAAACCCAATGTTTAAATTTTGTTATTTTCATGTTTTTGAATAATGGTGTTATTGATTTTTGTTGAATAACATGGTGTGTTGTGAATGAAGGATTCTTAATTGTTTGTGAATTTACAAGTTTGATTGGTATTGTGATTGAAGAATAGAGAGGATGGAAGGCAACATGAGCGGGAAAATGCAGGAAAAAAGGCGAAAGGTGGTGATAGCAGGGGCAGCTTGGCCGAGCGGTGCAGGCTCGGCCGAGCTGGGTCGAAGACTGTGGACTGAGGCCTCGCTCGGTCGAGCGAGGCAGGCTCGACTGAGCCCAGATGCGCCAGAAGCCCTTGTGTGGACAGAATTCTCGCTCGGCCGAGCCGCGCACAGATTTAAATTTGGCTGGCTCTCATTGTGCCCATTTTTCATAGCATTTGAAATTTCTTTCCAAAAATTTTCTTTGACTCGTTACCATCTCGGTGTGTGTAGCTCTACTCTTCTGAAGTGCCATGGCTAACAATCATGGACGTGGATTCTCTTCTTCTTCTATTTGCAGGCCCGAGGGATTTGATGATGATGAATATGCAAGGTTCATTACATTGACTCAAAGGCAAGTGATTGGAACGACTTATCTCTGCCTGGAAACTTTGGAAGCACTGGATTTGAAGAAGGATGTGTGGAAGTTGCTCACTCGCATAGGATGGAAGAAATTACTCCATGGGAGATGGCCGTCGTTCGTACGGGTGACTAGGGAATTCTTGGCTTCTGTGCAAGTCATACGGAGTGCAAATGGTACTCCGGTTCTGGTAAAGTTTAAATTTGCTGGTCAAGAGTTTTCCTTGAGTAGACAAGATATTGATAAGATATTTGGGTGTTCAATGGAATCGGTGTGTGCATTTGATGAGCTTAATCCTTTTGAGTTGTGGAATTCAATTTCTGGAGTTAGTTTTTCGGGTAATTTCGATGTGCAATATTGTAGGTCTTTCATGATTAAGAATCCTATCATTCGGTATCTCCACCTTTTGTTAGAGGGCTGGTCTTGTGGTTTTTATGGATCTGGTGCGGTTAGTATGTCTGATTTCCAATTTCTGTTTGCGTTACTGTATGGGAGGCCCTTTTCTATTGGGGGATGGTTGATGGAAAACTGGAGCAAGACAATTGGTGCTGATAATTCGGTTATTTGTGGTGGTGGATTATTATTTCCTATTTTTAAGGCTTGTGGTTTTGATATGTCGGGAGTATTCGATCCAGGGTTGAGCCTTATCACTACGGTTCTTGTTACTAAAGCTTTTCTGGTTCTGGAAAAATCGGGTGTCTGTTATTTCTATAAGTTTGGAGATTTTGGGATTGAGTTGCCTAACCGGGCTTTAACTGAGATTGATGATTCTGAGGATAGGTCTAATTGGTTGATGAGTACTGAAGCTCATCTGGATATGACGAGATTGGTAATGTCTAGATGTGAGGAGGTGCTTCCCAGACCCTGCCACTACTGTTGTTGTGATCAGCCACCGCAGGACCCAGCTGACTAAAGGAAGTGCGAGTGCACCGGGTACCTTTTTACAAACTTAGTCTCACTTGACTAAGTTTGGGGGGAGTGGTCGGTATCCGGTGCCCTCTTTTGGTTCACTCCTTTATCTCTATCTCTTTATCCTTCTTATGCTTTCTAGTTTAGTATTGAACAATGATTTGGAACTTCGATTGGGTTGTATTATGATTTACCTCTACTTTGGTTTTGGATTTGGATTTGAATGATGATTTTGATGATTTAATTGATGAATGGATGGAATATTTTGGGCAAGTTTACATGTGTTTAATTCTTTCTATTTGGTTTTTGGGTGTGTGGATGTGTAATGGTTTGGAATGAATGGTGGAACTGGTGGATATTGCCTTATTTTTGTTGATGTTTGGTTTGTGGAAGTCGGTGGAAATGAGAATTTAATCGGCTAGTTTATGCTCAATTGTTTGGTGGTGTGTGTGTTGATTTGTAGTAGGTGCAAATAAGGAATGGAGAGCGGTGATCGTGCCTACTGATGGGTAACGTTTTCTATCGTTCTTCCTACCATTTAGTTTTCATTACATTGTGTTATGGCATGTAGATTGTGTTTAGAATGTTGTGTGCTTGGGTGTGTGTGATGAACTCGAACTAGACTTGAGATTTAATCATGATTTACTTAGTGGAGTTTGATGTCTACCTCAACTTATGATAGGGCGGAATCTAGTTTCCAAAGCATGATTTTAGTTTAACTTTTGAATTGCCGAGTTTTGTATGTGGTTAATGCATAGGACTTGGCAAAAAGCTGTGAGGTTTGAGCCATGATATTGTCATATCTATATTGTTTGTGAGTGGCAAGATTGAGAGTACGAGATCTAGAACTTGCATTCGTTCTCTATCTATGGGAATGAGTGTGTAACTAGAAAATGATCTTAGGCCATCGATTCTTAGTCCTACCTTTCACACCGGGAGTATAAGGTGATTGTTATCATAATTTTGCCGTTCATATCTTTGACCCCCGTGATTGAGCTTTATTGGTGAATTTTCTTTGATATAATTAGGACCATATTGGGGGGAAAGAGTGTATGAGGGTGAATACGGTGATGAGAGTTGGGTTGGGAATTGATTGAATGTGTATTGATGAGAAATGTTGAGGCATGAAAGATATGAAATAAGGGATTGTTGTTGATCGTAGGAAAAATGAGCACCTACAAATTTTTTGGTGCAAGTGGTTGGAAAGAGAGGCACCGACAAAAATGAAAGAATGATGGTGCATTTGAAAAAAATGATGAAAATGAAAAAAAAGAAAGAAAGAGAAAAACAAAGAATAAAAGGAGAAAGAAAAGAAAAGAAAAAATGTGTTGTAAAATGAAAAGCCTCGGGGGTTTGTAGTGGTTCAGAATGAATAAGTTTGGGGGTTTTGGGGAATTGAGAAGTTTAGTCACTTTGGCCCAAAACCACCCACCTTCTAGTTAGCCACGTTACAACCCATAAAAAGGCCTTTTTGATTCTAGTAACTAACTCGTTGTAGTATAGTGGTGAGAATGGATGCAAGCCTATGGAAATCAAGCCCCATATCTTGTGATTGTGCGAAATCTCATCATCCCTAAACACGTGAGGGAGTGCTTTCGTTTCTTTTGTCCAATCTTGATGAGTGGTTCATGTCCTTAACATTAACCTCGTTACAAAGTTAGGTGATAATCTCGTTTTACTTGAACATGCTAAGATAACTTTGATGAGCTATGAGGTAGATTAATAACTTTACTTGTTTTGATTGAGGACAATCAAAGGTTTAAGTTTGGGGGATTATGATACGTGCGTAAAATGACCCATATTTCGATGTGTGTGCATGCTTGTTTGTGGCTATTTTACTCCCGTATCTTATGTTTTTGTCGTATTTTGGTTGTGTTTTCGTGTTTTATATGTTTGATTTGTGTAGGATAGGTTTTGGGCATAATCGAGCATTTTTGGTGGGGTTTTGGAGGAAAATCGCACGTTTTTCGAGTTTGGAGGCGTCGACCGGCCGAGTGGAGTAGGACCGGCCGAGCATGGCAGACAGAGGGCTCGACCGGCCGAGCCAGGGTGGACCGGCCGAGCCAGGCCACAGACAGAGGGCTCGACCGGCCGAGCCAGGCTACAGGAAGGTGGCTCGGTCGAGCCATTTCGACCGGGCAAGCCATACTTCGACCGGGCGATCCGAGGCCCTTTTGCTTGCCTATAAAAGGGGGAAAGTCAGTTATTTAAAGGGCTTTTGGTCATTTTTCATAAAATCTAGATAGGATTTCTCCTAGATTCCAATTTCATCACGATTCCATCGAAATCCTAGAGTATCTAAGAGCTCAATTCATCAATACTTGGAGGAGAGTTGAAGATTCAAGGTGGTAGATCAAGGCATACAAATCCAATTGGGGAAGATTCCAATCTCTACTTTTTAAATTGTAATGGATGTTTTTGAATTCAACTTTGTAATGTTACAATTGAAAGGTATGATGTTCTAATTAAATTTGGATGTTGATTTGAGTAAGGATGCATGAAGATTAGGTTTGATAATTGTTTGTTTACCTTCCTTTGAGAGCTTGAATTGCACTAGAACTTGTTCCTTACCTCTTAGGTGTAGGTAATAGCCAGCTTAGGAGGTAGTTGATGTGAACACTGCAGCCAACACGCGGGCGGAATCGTCGTGAATAGTGTAGATTCATACGATTTTAGTTCCAATCCACGTGCGGTGCTAGGTCGTAGGGCGATAATTGACGAACTATTTGGAGTGGTCTAAGGCTTAATAACGTGACTGTTTGCAAGTTTTAGATCATCAACCGTTAGCTCGCCGTGACAAGGGGTTAACGAGTGTAGGGTCGATTGCTCAATCTCCTAGGGATTAAATTGTGTTTACATCAATGATTAACCTAATTGGATTGCATCTACATTCATTTCAACATCCTATCTTCATAATTTGAGTATTTGATTGTCTTGGTTTACCGATTTGTGGAAAGAATTGATTGAAAGATGATTGTTGGTTTAATTCATTGTTTGTCATATGTTGTTAGCATAGGTTTAAATTGATTGCTTAGATTGATAGAAACTACTCAACGATTGTATCTTGCCTAGCTATAAGACTTTGCCATAGTATCTCGGTATTCTAGCGGGCGAAGCGGGGAAGGACCTGGATTTGACAAATTTTATTCTTGTGTAGCTAGGAGTTTAATTTGATTGAACTTTTAGCCGCATCAGGAATCTCCGCGCACTCGTTCTTCAGGGTTTCGCAATCCAGGTATTCCGCATAAACCCCCTTATGCATATTCAATAGGAGCATGCTAAGATTAATCATAGGCATAGCAATTTATTTTTGATATTCCAATTAACGATCCTTGGCAAATGGACTTCGTGATTCAGTTCACGAATCCCTTCACAAGCTTCATGAGCAATGCAACCTACACCTCCAAAAGAAGATTCCCATCAAAAGGAGTGATCCAGGATGCTTCTCAATTCCAGTCGAGATCGGGGGGATTGAGTTCGACAAGGTGTTGTGCGACACTGGTGCCACCATCAATCTGATGCCCTTTTCCATCTTTCAGCGCCTTAACATTGGAGAATTGAGGACGACTACCTTCACACTATAGATGGTGGACCGATCTGTGTCTCGCCTAAAAGGCATAACTGAAGATGTTCTCATTCGTGTGGGTCATCTTATTTTCCCTATAGTTTTTGTAGTCTTGGATATGAAGGAGGATGGCAACACACCCCTTATATTGGGACGAGAATTCTTGGATACAAGTGCCGCACTGATTGACTGCCGCGGAGGAGAGATAACTTTACGAGCAAATGATGAGAAGATCACCTTCAAGCTCGACAAAAGTCGGCAACAATCTGAATGCTACAAGATCACCTCCAGTGAAGAATTCGAGGATGAAGAGGAAGAAATCAAGGAAGACAAGGAAGACCAAGCCGCTCAAGAATGGGAGCGAGGGAATGAGATGGAAAAATTGCCATTACACCATCTTATCCCGAGCTCACTGTTGTCATTCAAGATCAGTTAGTCTACATGGTGGATGCTCGAGGAAGGCGAGTCCGTACTCAACCTCCTTGGACTTGAGAAAAGAGGTACCGTCGTGCTACGACGTTAACTAAAGCACTTGTTGGGAGGTAACCCAACCTTTATCTATTTTATTTTAGTTTCTTTTATTTTATTTTGATTCCTTTTGTTTTATTTTTACGTTCAAATTTCTATTTTCTTTGTTATTTTCGAAAAAAGGTTGGAGTATTTACCTTTGTTTTGATCGACATGCTTGATGTTGATCGACACAGAGGTCAGCACAGAGTTACACTTTGACCCGATGCACGAGTCAACATGAAGGCTCTATGTCGATCGACATGGCCCCTGTTGATCGACACTGAGTGTCAACAGCTTCAAAAACTTCGTCGCACAACACAGACTCATCCGGTGGATAATAACGTTGATGTCTGAGATCAACAGTCAGGTACAAGTTCTTTTTCTTGTCTGATTTTTAAACTTTTTCTAACTCTCTGAGTTTGAAATAAGTTTGGGGGGATGTGGACAAGAATTCAAAATTTTCTATCCTTTTTATTGCTTTCTTTTTTATTATTCAAATTTATGCCTAGAAAAAAAATGGATATAGTGTGAGGAAGATTTCTTATTAAGTCTTGAACCTATTTGAACTGATTATGAGTTTGAAATTGATTGAAGATAGTTTAATTTGATTTTGATTGTGGTTGATTGCCTATGAATGTAGGATCCTGCATGATAGGATCTATTTGAAACTTACACTTGCATGATGTTTGAGTCGATTGAAATTGACTAAGGAAGAAATATTTGAACCCAAGTGAGAAATTGAGCCTTTTCGTTTGATGTGAGATTCACATATATATTTTGATTTCTCTAGAACTTGCGTTTGTTCTGTTTCAAGACTGCATAGTGTGCACAATGATAGAAAATGATTTTAGGTCATCTTTGTTAGCCAAATTATCCTAAACACTGTCCTTTGTGATATTTTATCCTTTGATTAGCCCTTTGGAGCCTGTTACTTTTTCTATCTTGGTCTATGAGTTAAGAAAAACATTATAGTTTTGTTTTGTCTATGAGATAATGCTATGAAAAAGATGATTTGTGTCCTGTCTATAGGATTTGGGTGAAATAAGAGTAATTATTATAGGTGGATGAGAAAATTTTAAATTGGTGTGTAAAAGAAGGTTGGGCTCTAGAAAAAAAGAAAAATGTTTGTTTGTGTCCTTATAAGCTCAAAAGGAAAAATATTATCAGAGCATAAGAGGATTAGAAAAGAAAAATAAAGAAAGAAAAAGGAAAAAAGAGAGAGCCTTGTTTGCCTCACACGTTAATCGACATAGCTCGCATCGGTCTACATCCTTTTCGTATCGTTCGAAATAGAGAGCTCATCATGTGCCCTGAATGTTGGTCCTATGTCGGTCGACATCTTCTTGTGTCAATCAACCCACGCACGTTGGTCGTTAACTTTTTTGCATCGATTAAAACTTAGGAGATTGGGTGGATGAAAAATTATCGTGGTTTTTGATTTATTGAGTTGGCCACTTGATGGATTTTAGTCACTTGACCATAATTCCCTACCTTGTCAGAAAAGCCTACATTACAACCTAATCAAAGTCCTTTCTGATTCTTGAGTTGTGTGCACATTTGTGTAGTGGAGATTCTAGAAATTTTGCAATCCTATGGTAGAAATTTCTTCCTACATGTTGTGAGAGCTTTCATTAAAAACCCAAACACTTGTGTGAATGAGCGATACACTTCCTTACGAGTCTTCCAAAGTTGATGGATCTCTCATCTCTTTCAAATTGCTTGTGTGATGTGGATTTTTGATTCTTGATTTGTGATGAATCTTGTGAGACATTGCACTTTCAACTGCATGAGATTTCTTTTCTTTCGTTTCATTTAATTGAGGACAATCAAATATTCAAGTTTGGGGGGTTTGATAAACTCATATTTGTACTCACTTATCCATATTTTTCTCCATTAGTACAGTTAGGTTAGGTTTTAGTTATTTCAGTGCATGAGTATGTTTTAGAGGATGTTATGCTCTTGATGGTGAGTTTTGCAGGTATTTGAGGCTAAAAAGAGGTCAAATGATGAAAAGAGTCGTGAAGAAAAGAGTTGCTGCTTCGATTGACACACGGGAAGTCGACCAAGTAGGAAGACGTGCCAAAAACCCTATGCATTATCTTTGTGTCGATCGACGTGGTGCGTGTTGACCGACACAGATGTTGGATGTTGATCGAAGAAGGCTGTAGGAAGAAGGCTCGACACAGATGTTGGATGTTGATCGAAGAAGGTTGTAGGAAGAAGGATCGACACGGAGGCTGGACAGGTGGATCGAAATAGAAGACAAGAAGAAGTCGACACACTTACCTGTGTGTCGATCGACACACTCTGTGTCGATCGACATAGATGCCCGAGAAGGGAATTTCTTCCCAATTTGGTTATTTCTGTTATTTTAGATGAATACCTAGTTTAGATGTTTTGGCTCCTCTATAAATATGGGACTCATTAGGGCACAAAATTATCCTTAGTTTTACACTTAGAATATTATTACATTGGAGTTTTTCAAGACATTGAAGGCTCCTCTTCAATTGTTGGGGTATTCTTTTGTGTTTAATAATATGTTTGCTTTAATTCCAATCATGTTTAGTGGCTAGAAACCCTAACAGATTCTAGGGTTGTGATAATATTTTTTGATGCCTGTTTAAGTAAATGAACTCAATATCATGGATAATTTCTTGAGCTTAATTAATCGAATCCAGATTTAAAGAAGGATCGAGATAAGAATTTAAATCTAGGTTTGTAGTTATCAATTGAAAGAATGAGAGGTGAAAATTGGTAATAGGAAAAAGAAATTAAATACAACTATTTTCTGTCTCAAAAGGAAGAATTATTTGTGGGAATTAATTAGATAATTATCGAGGTTGGCTAATTTGTGTTCTTGAGACCGAGAGGAGATAATCACAATTTAGTAATCTAGGGTTTAATTGCCTAACCAAGGAGTTTAATCCATATGAATCTAAATTAATCCCCATTATTGAGGATGAATTTGCATGTTGATGATTAGATTATCTGCCCTAGGACCTGTATCTTTACATATTGTTTTCATAAAACCCTTTAATTGCGTTGTTATCTTTAATTTCCAAAACAAAACCCAAATTTCTATTGACTCAAACAACTATGGTTTAAGACTATAGCTAGTACTTAGGGTAGTTTCGTTACACAGTCCCTGTGGCTCCGACCACCTTTGAGTGAAAATTATAAATTTATTTTCCACTATTTCTGTAACTGTTAGTTTACTCACCTTGTGAGTTTGTGGTTCCTACGAGTCTGCTACTACTCCATCATTATCATGGTAAATTGTGTTAGTCTTAGGCTAACGAGGAATCAAGATCAACTCTAATAGATAGTTTCACATCCATACCATTTCTTTTGAAGCTTTGGAAGCAACGACATATTCTGCCTCCATGGTGGAATTCGAAACACATTTTTGCTTTGCACTCCTCCAAGACACAACTCCACCAACCAAGGTGAACTCAAAGGCCGAGATTGATTTCTTCTTATCTTGGTTCGCCTGAAAATCCGAATATGTGTAACCCATAGGGTACAAATCCTCACTTTGATAAACTAGATAGTAATTTCTCGTTCTCTTCAAATGCTAGAGGATGTATCGCAGTCCAATGTGTTTGTCCCGGGTTAATCTGATATCTTGCTAACAACATAACAAATATCAGGCCTTGTACACAACATTGGATTCATAAGACAACCTACCGTAGAAGCATATGGCACAAGACTCGTCTCATATTTGTCCTTTTGTGTCTCATGACACTGTCATTTTGAAAAATGGACACCATGACGGAAAGGTAACAATTCTTTTTTGGCAAGTTATGTACTGAACCGAGCTATTAAAGTATCTACGTAGGATGCCTAGGATGAGCCTTTTATCATTCTCTTGTGGTCACGCAAAACCTTTATCCCATTTATGTACTCAATTCCTGACAAGTCATTTATTCGGAATTGTTCGGACAACCATCTCTTAATATTAAAAAATACCTCCACATTATTTAGAATTATTCGGACAACCATCTCTTAATGTTCTACAATATCTCCACATATAGTGCAATGAACACCACGCTCCCACTAACAAAGAGTCGGTACACACAACTCTCATTTTCTAACTATAAAAATCCATAGGACTTAATCACCTCGTTGAAACGTAAGTTCCATGACCAGGAAGCTTGATTAAGTCCATACAAGGACTTCTTAAGCTTCCATACAAGATTCTCTTTGCCTCTTAGCACATAAATCTTGTGTTGTTGCATATAGATGTCTCGACCATCTTCCAGGTAACCGTTTAGAAAAGTGGTTTTGACATGCATTTGCCAAATCTTGAGGTCCATATGCACTGCTATGGCATGAAGTATTCAGATAGATTTAAGCATGGCTTCCGGTGTAAAGGTTTCATCATAGTCAATGCCCTCCTTTTTACCGTAACCTTTTGCCACCAGCCTAGCTTCGAAAGTTGTAATTTCTTAATCCGCTCCCTTCTTTGTTTTGTATACCCACTTGCACCCTATGGTTCAAGAGCCATCAGACAACATAGACTTAAGGTATACATCCATAGATGTTATAGATTATGTCTCTGAATCCATGGAGATACAACATTTCTCCGAATCCTTGTCAATTACCGCATCAGAGTATGTCAGTGGTCCGAGTCATCATGCCCGCTTACCGGGTGCAAATCCAAAGACTCTCCCAATGCAACGAGGCTAGGGCGCTGCGTTAACAATTAGGGCAGTATCTTGTGGTTCCGCACTTTGCACAGACGAACGTGCAAGTGGTACCATACCTTCCAAAGGTGCATCCACTCTTGCACTTGGCTTTTCTATAGGAAGTGCATCATTGTCTTCAATTTCTTGAAGGCTCACATGCTCCTAAATTTGTGGTTTCTCACATACTTGTTCACCAAGAATTTGCTAACAATGATTCTTTGACTCTGGACAGTTAAGGTAACCACCTTTTGTTTGTCGATGATATATTATAACTCAACCACGTGTTGCTATTGCATGCTGAACGGTTCAGCACATTTTGCACATGTCTATTACATTCAAAAGTTGTAATGGCTCCATTGATGGCGTCGGTTACTCTGTGTCTCATGCCTTGTAACGGTTCAGCATTGATGCTGAGACAAGCTCCCCCTGGGTGGACATGTCTATAAATAGGCATGCATTGTGTTGTCTCCTGTTCCCCGAACATCCGACATCAGACAGCTCACTTAGCCAAAGATACTGCAACATTTCCCTCATATTGCTGGATCTTTTTTGTTGTTCTTCTGCAACTCAGTTTTGCCTCTGTTCAGTTCGCCGGAGCCTTTGCGATTTGCGGTGCTGCCTTGTAAAGGATGAAGCTGTTTTACCTTTGGGGACAAACTGCTGTTAGACAAGCACTACGTCGGCAAATTTGTCTTGCGGGAAGTGGGCTTCTTCGACTCGGCTGGGATTTATTCCATTTTATTTCTATTTATTTAATTTTTTTATTTGTTCTCGTACTAGCAGTACTTACAGATATAGTTGTAAAAAATTGCTGTACTAGACATAATTACTTGCAGTGTTTTCAGTTCTTCTTCACATATCTTGTAACCAACAATTGCAAGACAAATTTGATCTTCTTCTCAAGATCCTAGATGGCTGATCACACTCTCAATGGTGTCGGTGGAAGCAACTCCAACAATGGTCCTAAGCTCCCTCCGAATGCGCAAGCCGAAAAGCCATTCAAGTTTGGAGGAGTGGACTTCAAGACTTGACAACATAAAATGTTATTCTACCTTACAACTCTTGGATTGGCGGCTTACTTGAAGGAAGACAAGCCAGAGCTTGCCGATGATGATGCCGATCAAAACAAGAGAATAGCTTTTGATAGTTGATGTCAAGGAGATTTCCTTTTCCAAAACTTTTTACTTAATATTCTAGTTGATCCATTGTATGGTGTGTATTGTAATGTAAACACTACAAAAGAACTATGGGAACGACTAGAAAAGAAACATAAAATGGAGGATGCGGGTACCAAGAAGTACGCCGTGGCCAAGTACTTGTCATATCTTATGGTTGACGGTTGTTCGGTGGTGGAACAAGTGCAAGAGTTTCAACTCATTTTGCACAATGTTCACGCTGAGGGGATGTAACTCCCCGATGCCTTCAATGTGGCTGCGGTCATTGAGAAGTTGCCTCATTCGTTGAAGGACTTCAAGAGCTACCTTAAGCATAAGCAAAAGGCTATGTCTCTTTAAGATTTGGTTGTCAAGCTTCGTATTGAAGAGGACAATCGAAAGGTGGATCCTAAGCCGAGAGTTATGGATGCCAAGGCCAATTTGATGGAACGTGGTGGTCCATCAAAGAAAAGGCAAAGACCCAACCCGTTGAACAAGGGAATTCTGATACAAGAACCTAAGTTCCAGGGCGTTTGCTACAATTGTGGCAAAAGTGGGCATATGGCAAGTCAATGCGAAAAGCCTAAGAATAAAAATAAAGGCAAAGCAAAGATGAATGCCAATAATGTTGAACCCGATAATGATTGGGAAGATGATTTGTGTGCCGTGGTTTCCGAGGTTCACCCTATTGACAATCCACGTGAATGGTCATGTGGCTTCAGATAGGAGTGTGTTTGTCTCCTACAAGCCTGTTGATAACTCTTGAAAAAGAGTTATATTCTCTTGATTTTAGTTCGTTTTAGAGAGTCTTTCGTCTATGTTTAACCAAATAAATGTTGTTTTGGTCTTGTATTTAGTTGTTCGAGTCCTTTCATGTTTATTTCGTGTTTTGGGGTAAATAACAATGTTTTTGGAAGATTTGGAGTGAGAATTGCCGTGCAGGAAATTGCTATGTTTTCGAAGTCTTTGTTGGAGCAAAAGAAAGCAGATGCTGTAGCATGTTGAGCTGAACCAGTTCCCAGTCAACTTAGTCAAAGTACGGGATGACGTGGAAAAATTCTATTTTTGCTGATCTGGAAGTGCGAAAACAGCTGAAAATCGTCCATTTTATCCAAGGACAAGTTGGGAATATTGCCAAGAAGGGAAACCTAGAATTGGGGGGGGGGTATAAAAGCCAAATTGGAGAGAGAAAAGAGGGAGCTCACTTTGATTTCATCGACACACATACATTGAGCTCGGGGAAGGTTCAGCTAGGAGGAAGATTGGGAGGAAGAACAACGAGCTACAGCTCAACCACCGACGAGAGGCTAGCTTGGAATAGAGGAATCGTTCTTCGTTGAAGCTAATTGAAGGGGGATTCTTCTTCTTGTCTTCTTTATCTTTAATTTCTGTTTTTAAGTATGAATTCCATCTATCAAACCATGAATCTAGCTTTCACCCTTGTAAATATGAGCTAAACACGTATAGCTTGGGCTATGGATGAACTTGCATGTTTTGATTTCATTGTGCGACACTATTGTTAATAGCATGGAGTTGAGCTTTTGAAGGTTTAAATCTTTTAATTACAATCCTTGTGGGAGCTTGTGTTTGTGGTTTATGCTTAATCTTGGTTTGGGAAAATTAAAATTATGAGTAGAAACCTCAATTGCTACACTATATGTTGCATAGGAATATGTAGGTATTGTGTTTGTCTAAATGCCTAAGAGAGCTGTGAATAGTGCTTGACTTAATTTGAATTTGGGCATAGGAATATGTTATATTAAATTAAGAAAGGCAATCTCATCTATTTTGGAAAATCTAGTTGGGAATAACAATTTGGCATCAACTACTCTGTGCTGTTGCAATTGCTGTTGCATATCTGTTCGTCGCAAGTGATTCCATAGCCTAAGCTGTTTTCTCATCGATTAAAAGAATTTGTCAAATCCGATTTCCACAATTTTCCCTGTTTTTGGTCATCCCCTATTTTTATGTTTATTGTTACTTACTCATTAGTTCATGCCTAGGTTAATTAAACAAACCAAATCATTTTTCCCCATCAATTAAACCGAGTTGAGTGTTTGTGCACCTTTAACCCTTCCCTGTGGAATCGATACTCGGAGAATACTCCATTTTATTATTACTTGTGACAGCGTGCACTTGCACTAGTGTGTTTTACACATGCGAACAAGTTTTTGGCGCCGTTGCCGGGGAAGGCAATTAAGTTGTTGCTATTCAATTCGCTTGGTTTATTGATTTTATTTTCATTGCATCTTATAAAAAAAAAGAGAAGAGTGATTTAGTATTGCTGTTTTGTGCAGGTGTTCTGGTGCATGAATTACGAATCTGCTCCAGAAATCTACCCATTTGATTCAGAGATCGAAAGAACATTTCGCCGGAATCGGAGAAGGCAAAGAACAAGAAGGAAAGTTATGGCTGCTGCGGGTGCTGGTGGTGCTGAGGCTCCGAGAGATGTGGTTATTACAGCTAATGCAACAGACCGTATTGTGGCTGATTATGCCAATGATGTGATTCAAAATAAGCGGCCAGTGATTGTTAAGCCTGAGATTGGAGCCTGGCAGTTTGAACTAAAACCGATGATGTTCCAAATGATGCAAACCATCAACCAGTTTGGGGGAAGGGCAACTGAAGACCCACACTTACACCTTCAATCTTTTCTGGAAGTATGTGACTGTTTCAAGTTTGAGGGGGTGACCGACGATGCATTGCGGCTGAAATTATTCCCGTTTTCTCTCTGGGATCACGCAAAGGCATGACTGAATTCATTACCATCTGAGTCAATCCGGACATGGGAAGAGTTGGTCAAAGCATTTTTGACAAAGTACTACCCTCCTACTAAGAACACGCAATACAAATTGGAGATTATTTCATTCAAGCAGGGGGATGAATCAGTGAGTGAAGCATGGGAACGTTACCGGGAGCTGCTGCAAAAGTGTCCCCAACATGGCATCCCTCATTGCATCTTGCTAGAAACCTTCTATAATGGGTTATATCCTGACTCTCGGACTTGGCTGGATGGATCTGCAAATGGGGCTATATTATCTAAAACATACACGGAGGCCTGCGAGATACTTGATCGGATTACCAAAAATAGTGGTCGGTGGTCAATACCACGATAAATACCACACAAGGTTGTTGGGATAGCTGATGTGGATCCTCTTGAGCTGATCACTGCACAGATTGAAGTGCTGGGAACTTCACTCAAGTCAATTGAGAAGAATATTGCTGCTGGAGCAATACAACAGCAAGCTGCTAATCAGCAACCTAAAGTGTTGTTTCAACAACCTGTAGTCAACCAAATTGCAGCTGAAGTATCCTGTGTCTATTGTGGGGGATCGCATCCCTTTGATGATTGCAGATTCAACCCGGTGTCAGTTAACTATATTGGGCAGCATGGGGGAAATAGGAACAATCCGTATTCAAATACTTATAACCCCGGGTGGAGAAATCATCCGAAATTCTCATGGTCTACACCCAAAGAAGCTGGAGGGTCAAACCAGCAACAACAGAATCATATGGTTTTACCTGATTATCAGAAGCTCCAACTGGAGCAGAAACCCTTCTAGCAACCTATGCAACAGCAGATTCAGCAAATGCCGCAGCAAAGGCAGAATCAGCAGCAGCAGGGCGATTCACTTGAAACCTTGTTAAAGAATTTTATGGTTCGTACAGAAGGAAAGGTGAAAAATCAAGATGATCTTCTTCAGAATCAAGCTGCTACTCTTCAGAGCCAAGCTGCTACTTTATGGAATTTGGAAATTCAGATGGGACAGTTGGCCGCAGAATTGAAATATAGGCCGTAAGGATCTTTGCCAAGTGAACGGTGAATCCTAGAAGAGAAGGGAAGGAACAATGCAAGGCCATGGTGTTAAAAAGTTGGAAAATGATTGAAGGGGCAGCCCCTGCCACAGTGGACAATTCTGATGAGCCCACTTCAATCCAAGAAGAGGAAATTAAGGTGGAAGCTGGAGTTGACAAGGCAACAGAAACACAACATGCTGTTACAGATGTTGTAGCACCGAAGTAGCAGACTGCTGCTCGGAAACATCAAATACCACCACCTTATCCGCAGAGACTGAAAAAACAAAAGGAGGAGGTGCAATATAAAAAGTTCCTAGATGTACTGAAGCAGCTACACATCAATATTCCGCTAGTGGAAGCATTGGAACAGATGCCAAACTATGCCAAGTTTTTAAAAGACATCCTATCTAGGAAGAAGAGTTTGGGGGAATTCGAGACTGTGGCATTAACCGGAGAGTGCAGCACGGTGGTCAGTAGCAAAATTCCTACAAAGCTCAGAGATCCGGGAAGCTTCACAGTCCCATGTTCAATTGGTGGTCAAAATGTTGGGCGAGCTCTTTGTGATTTGGGGGCAAGCATTAATCTAATGCCCCTATCAATATTCCGGAAGCTTGGAATTGGAGGAGCTTGACCCACTACTGTCACATTGCAGCTGGCCGACCGTTCCACGTTGCATCCTGAAGGAAAAATTGAGGATGTCCTCGTCAAAGTGAGCAAATTCATCTTCCCAGCCGATTTCATTATTTTGGATTACGAAGCCGATGAGGAAGTCCCTATTATCTTGGGGTGGCCATTTCTTTCCACGGGGGAGCATTAATTGATGTTCCTAATGGTGAGCTGACTATAGAGTCAACGGTGAGCAAGTCACTTTAAACGTGTTCCAAGCAATGAAGTTCCCAGATGGGGAGGAAGGCTGCTCAGTGATTGATGTGGTTGATTCGTTAGTTGCTGAAACACAACTACAGGAGTGCTGGTCTGAAGAGCACGAAGAAATTCATGCCGCAGCACTGGAATTGGAACAACCAGAAATGTGCAATAAAATAGCATTTGAGCCATTGAAAATCGGAGAGCAGGAATTTAAGACTCCCGAGTCATCAATTGTGAATCCACCAAAGCTTGAGCTGAAGCCGCTGCCTTCTCACTTGAAGTATGTCTATTTGGGTGAGTTGGAAACATTATCGGTTATTATCTCTGCAAGTTTAAGGGCTGAGCATGAAGAGCAATTAATTGCAATGCTGAAAAATTACAAGAGGGCTTTTGGGTGGACAATAGCTGATATACGAGGAATCAGCCCTACATTCTGCACTCACAAAATTCTGATTGAAGAAGGGTATTCTAGTTCTGTTTAGCATCAAAGAAGATTAAGCCCAATCATGAAGGAAGTGGTGAAAAAGGAAGTCATTAAGTGGCTTGTTGCTGGTATTATTTACCCAATTTCTGACAGCAAATGGGTTAGCCCGGTGCAATGCGTACCGAAAAAGGGTGGAATGACTGTAGTGGCCAATGAAAAGAACGAGCTAATACCCACCAGCACAGTCATGGGGTGGCGTATTTGTATTGACTATCGCAAACTTAATAAGGCTACAAGGAAGGACCATTTCCCATTGCCGTTTTTGGATCAAATGTTGGATCGTTTAGCTGGGAAGGCTTACTACTGTTTCCTGGATGGCTACTCGGGATATCACCAGATCAGCATTGCCCCGGAGGATCAAGAGAAGACTACATTCACATGCCCCTACGGTACCTTTGCTTTCCGACGCATGCCCTTTGGCCTGTGCAATGCTCCAGCAACCTTCCAGCGGTGCATGATGGCCATTTTCATAGAAATGGTTAAAGATACATTGGAGATCTTTATGGATGACTTCTCGGTGCTGGGGGACTGCTTTGAGAACTGTCTTGAAAATCTGGAACAAGTATTGAAGAAATGTGAAGAGACCAACTTGGTCTTGAATTGGGAAAAGTGCCACCTTATGGTACAAGAAGGGATTGTCCTTGGGCACAAGGTTTCAACTAAGGGAATTGAAGTGGATGTTGCTAAGGTATCTGTTATTGAGAAAATGCCACCTCCCACCTCAGTCAAGGCAGTTCGGAGTTTCTTGGGGCACGCGGGGTTCTATCGTCGGTTTATTAAAGACTTCTCCAAGATTGCTAAACCCCTTTGCACTTTGCTAGAGCATGACAGAAAGTTTGAATTTTCAGCAGAATGTATGGTGGCTTTTGAGCATTTAAAGAAGGCATTGGTTACCGCACCTGTGATACAAGCTCCAGACTGGAGTTTGCCGTTCGAAGTCATGTGTGATGCGAGTAACTATGCTGTTGGAACTGTGCTTGGGCAGAGAAAGAATAAGATTTTCCATTCCATCTACTACGCTAGCAAGGTGATGGACAACACATAGCTCAATTACACTACAACCAAAAAGGAACTCCTTGCAGTGGTTTTTGCCTTTGATAAGTTCCGATCATACTTGGTTGGAGCAAAGGTGATTATGTATACCGACCACTCAGCTATTTGCTATTTGCTGGACAAGAAAGATGCAAAGCCGAGGTTAATTCGTTGGGTACTTTTGCTTCAAGAATTCGACCTCGAAATCAAGGATAGGAAGGGGACTGAAAATCAAGTTGCCGACCATTTATCCAGACTGGAAGGAGTCCCGAGCAGCAAAAGCAACTCTCTAATTAATGAGTGGTTCCCTGATGGAATGTTGATGTGCATTACCGAAGCCCCAACGCCTTGGTATGCCGACATCGCCAACTTCTTGGCCTGTGGAGTTCAGCCCCCTGATGTGAAGGGGCAACAGCTGAAGCGATTTATTCATGACACAAAGTATTATTTCTGGGATGAGCCATTTCTATACAAGTTGGGGTCTGATGGAGTTATGCGAAGGTGTGTTCTCGAATTTGAGCAGCGCGCTATTCTGGCAAACTGCCATGCTGCAGCATATGGAGGGCATTTCGCAGGGCATCGAACAGCAGCCAAGTTTTTACAATCAGGTTATTTCTGGCCCTCTCTTTTCAAGGATTCTCATGAGTTTGTCAAAGCCTGTGATAGGTGCCAGCGTGCTGGGAATTTGAGTGCCCGACAGGAGATGCCTCTCAATAATATTCTTGAAGTAGAATTGTTCGATGTCTGAGGCATCGACTTCATGGGGCCGTTTCCTCCCTCGTTAGGAAACCTATATATCTTGGTTGCGGTGGATTATGTCTCGAAGTGGGTAGAAGCTATAGCTTGTCCAACCAATTATGCAAAGACTGTCATTAAATTCTTGCACAAGCAAATTTTCACTCGGTTCGGAACCCCACGAGCTATAATAAGTGATGAGGGCTCTCATTTCATCAATAAAAGCCTAGTTGGAGTTTTGGCCAAGTATAATATCAGGCATAAGGTTGCTACAGCATACCACCCACAGACAAATGGCCTTGCTGAACTGTCGAATCGGGAACTGAAGAGCATTCTGCAGAAAATGGTTAACACTAGCAGGAAAGATTGGTCCCAACACTTGGACGATGCTCTTTGGGCTTACAGGACCGCTTTTAAAACTCCATTGGGAATGTCGCCATATCGACTGGTCTTTGGTAAGGCTTGCCACTTACCACTGGAGCTTGAACACAAGGCTTTTGGGCATTGAAGAAGCTGAATATGAACTTGAATGAAGTCGGTAAAGCGCGATTCTTGCAGCTGAACGAGCTTGACGAGCTCCGATTGTTCTCCTACGAGAATGCCAAGATTTACAAAGAGAAGACTAAACGTTAGCATGACAAGAGGATTGTACCTCGAACATTGCAAGAAGGACAACAAGTCCTCCTCTTCAATTCGAGGTTGAAGCTCTTTCCTGGGAAGCTCAAGTCTCGGTGGTCTGGTCCGTTCACTATTGCTAAGGTGTATCCATTTGGAGCTGTTGATATCAAGGAGGAGAAATCTGGCCGCACATTCAGGGTCAATAGACATCGAGTCAAATAATACTTTGGTGGCACTCTCAATCGAGAGAGAGGTGCTACTGCTCTGCCAGATGCTGGAGCATGAGGTACCCATGGTCTGCTTCAGCAGACCATGGTTTCTTTGTACATATTTTAATTGCTTTCTTTTATTTCTCGCCTAGAATAGTTGATTATGTTTGGTTCAGTTATTTCTCTCTATTCCTTGAACTTAGTATTTTATTTTATGTTTGCAATGTGTCTCTTGAGTTGTTGCTAGGAATCGTGCTAACGGGAGTTGTAGTAGAGAGATTCAATTGGAGCGTGCACACCTCAAGTTTGGGGGGGGGGAATAGGCCGTTTATCATTTACAGGAAGGAGAGCAGGACTATTGGTTTGTGAGATGCCGTGAGCATAGCACCCGCTGAGTACCAGGTATATCTTTTTCATCTGAGGAAGGTTAATAAAGTTGATATGTATCAAATTTTAAAAAAAAAATTCTAATAATTACAAATTCGGGGGAAGTCGAACGGCTTCTCTAAATTTTTTTTATTCAAAATACCAAGTAAAAAGGGGGAAGGGAAATAACCACACACAGCACTTTTACCATTTTTTTTAACCCTTCGCCACTCTCTCTCTCTTGCACGGCGTTTCACCCTCTTCCTCGCCCACCAGTTTCGTTCATTCTCCGACGCTGACGTCCAGGTAAACCCCTTCCCTTCTCTTTTCGGAGCTTACAACGCCATGGGTGTTCTTGTTCCGCACGAATTAGTGGGTTTTCTGTGTTGAGTTGCTTATTGTTTGGAGCAAAATTGGGAGTTCTTTGTGCGGCTGAGTTCTTGGGTCTTCCCTCGTTCACTTACATCGTTCTAGGGCTCGCTTACTCTTGTTTTTCTGCTCCATTGTGTGTGAAATTTTGACTGCGATTATTCTTGTGTTTCTTTCCCTGAGTTGTTCGACGTGCTCTATTTCTCTCCCTGCGTATAAATTGCAATTTTCTTTTCTATGCTTGGATGTGTTTGCTCCAGAGTCCTACATTACACTGTTCCTCTGTGTAGTTGAACATATTTTACGTTTTGATTCTGCCCTGCACTTGTCTCTGTTTGAAACTAATTCGAAAATTATGTTTTTTTCCTTTTAAGCATGTTTTGTTGTCTCGTTGTCTGCCGGGTGCTACTTGCAGTTATTGTGTCTGGGGTTATGGGTATGAGTTTGTGTTCTCGTAATAGGCTATGGCCTCTTAGACTTAGTTGTGGAATGCCCTCTGATTTTGTTACTAAGCCTTGGGTTGTCACTGTTTTTGCTACATGCTGATTTTGTGTTTACGGGTTGCCATACCCTCTTGCTTACGCTGTGCTTGGTTGTTGCACAGGTTCTCTAAACATGGCTCCAAAGAAGGCCTCCAAGTCTGTTAGTTCGAAGAAGGGCAAAGGGAGAGCCCGGGCCCCTTGTTCTTCCCTTCACTCATTATGCAGGCTTGCACGAGAGCTGGTGTACCCATGCTAGAGTCGGAGGCTCGTGATCGAGGCGTGACTGATATCAACATTGTTCGCCTCCAACGCCGCCATGCTGCTAAAGATGCTGCAGCACCGCCCAACGCTCCTGCTTCCAAACGTGCCCCTGCTTCTCAGTCAGCCCCTAATACCGCAGCTGTTGATCCTATCCTTGCTGATCTTTGTGCTCTCCGGGAGGAAGTCTAGGCTGTCCGGGCCATGTGTAGCACGCACAAGCGGCTTCTCCAAGCGCTCACCGATCAGCTTCCTCAGTCTCCGCCGGACGCGCAACCATAGCTTCTTATGGTTTTCTCTCCACTTATCCTCCTGAACATTGACTCTATTTTGTTAATATTCACTTTGGGTCTGTACTAAATATTATATACTCGTGTTGGAGTTTCTGCTGGTACTTGATGCTTTTACTCTTGCTGTTTTGGTTGTTTATGCGTCTTCGGTTTCCTTTCCTTTTGTGTCAGTTTTGTTGGATTTTATGTCGTGCTGCTCTACTTTTGCTTCGATGATGATTTCTTCGTCTCTTGTTGTTTGTGGATTTAGTTGCTGCTTAGTTGATGTTCATCTCTCGGTTGTTCCTTCGGTTTAATTTTTTTTATTTCTTGACGTGCTTTCCATCTAATCTCGTGGACTGAAATTTTTTGTTTTGAAAACTTTGTTACTTTGTCTTGTTGATTGCTCTTTATTAGCTTCTTATCTCGGTTTTGCAAGTGTGAATGTTTACCTTCGACTGCTTGTAGTTTCCTTGAGGCGAAATGTGTTTTTATATCACTTGGGACATGATTTAGGCCATCGTTGTTTTATTTTGTGCCTTTTGTTGTCTTTCCGATTTATTTGACCTTTGCACCCTAATTTGTGCCTTAGCCTTATTTCATTTGTGTCCCCATTTGTTTAAGCCGTTATCTTTTATTTTTTTACCCTCATCGTGAGCACTTCTATGAGTTCGGCCTTTCGACATTGAGGACAATGTCCATCCTTAAGTTTGGGGGGGGGGTGTGCTCCCGTTTTGGGTTTGTTTTATTTTTGAGTCTTGTATCTCATTTATTTTATTTTCCGAATCTAGTATTTCATTTTTTTGTTATTGTTGACATGTGTAAAAAAAAAAGAAAAAAAGGAAAAAAATCGAGAAAATCAAAAGAAAAGAAAATTGAAAAAAAAATCAAGGAAATCAAAAGGAAAACGAAAAAAAAAAGAAAAGAGAAAAATGTGTTGAAAAAAAGTGAAAGAAGAGAGGAAAAATCGAGAGAAATTCGAAAGAAAAGAAAAAAAAAGAGTGAAAATAAAGGGAGATATTTTTGTTTTCCTTTTGTTTTTGGATTATTTTATTTGGTGTAATAATAGGGGGTATTCTTCTCTTACTTGGTATTGTGGTTCTAATTGCTTAAGTCCTCTAAAAAAGTAGTCGAACTCATTGGTGCTCTCGAATTAGTCACTCTATCCAAATATTCCCTACCTTAACCTTAGCCCACGTTACAAGCCAATAAAGTCCTATTGATCCCTTGTGATATGAACTCCATTAGTGGAGAGGTTTCTATGAGTAGTTCGGAGTCAAAATAAGTAAGCATGATGATCATAAGCATTACTTGAGTGTGGAGTTGATTTTGATCATGTTGACTTGGCATTGTGATGATGTGCTGTGCTGTTTTGAGATTTAGATGCTGAAGCATGATGGAAATGACTTGTTAAACTAGAAGGAAGGGTTTTGAGATGAGTTGATACTATTGTGATGATTGAATCCTAGATTTCATTTTCAACCGTGCTGACAAGAATAAAATTTGTCAAATCTAAGTCCTTCTTCCCTTCGACCGCTAGAATACCGAGATACTATGGCAAAGTCTTATAACTAGGCAAAAATAAGTCGTTGAATGATTTCTACCAACTAGGCAAAATAGTAATCTATCCTAAGCAATAACAACACATCAAAAATCATTAATCAATTATCAAACTAAAGACTTGACAACAATCAATTTCACCAAGGTGGGTAGAAAAAGTACCAAGTATAACAATGAGATAAGAGTGAATGTTGAATGAACATCAAATGTGTGCAAATTCGATCGAATCGTGTTGTAAACCAATTTTAATTCCTAGGAGATTGAGCAATCGACCCTACACTCTTTAACCCCTTGTCACGGCGAGCTAACGGTTGATGATACTAAGACTTGCAAACATTCACGTTATTAAGCCCAAGACCACTCCAAATAGATCGTCAATTATTGCCCTACGACCTAGCACCGCACATGGATTGGAACTAAAATCGTATGAATCTACACTATTCACGACGATTCCGCCCGCGTGTTGGCTGCAACGTTCACGTCAAATACCCCCTAGTTTGGCTATTACCTACACCTAAGAGATAAAGAACAAGATCTAGTGCAATTCAAGCTCTCAAAGGAAAGTAAACAATCATCAACCAATCTCATCTCAACACATTATCCATTCAATCAACATTCACAATAGAAATTAGTTCTTCATACCTTCAATTCCGTACAATACAATAGAGAAAGTAATAGAATCCATTACAAAATTGATAGGTCTAGTGTGGATCTTCCTCAATTGCTTTCCTTGGACTCAATCTACCTCTTGATCTTCCTTGATCTTCACCAAATTTGGAGGAATGTGGCCTAGATAACCCTTGAATGTGGATGGAAGTGGTTGAGGAAGGATATAGAGAGAATTCTAGGAGCGGTTATTTAGAATCTGACCAAAATTTCTTAACATAAATGAATTCCCCCCTTCTATAGACAAGCAAACAGGGCCTCGGATTGCCCGGTCGAAGTATGGCTCGCCCGGTCGAAGCTGGTAACTGCCAAAATTCTGAAAAAAACCGGCCAGGCTCGCCCGGTCGAAGTGGCTCGACCGAGCCACCTTTCTGTGGCCTGGCTCGACCGATCGGACATGGCTCGGCCGGTCGAGCCCTCTGTCTGTGGCCTGGCTCGCCCGGTCCAACCTGGCTCAGCCGGTCGAGCCCTCTGTCTACCTCGCTCGGCCGGTCGACGCCTCCAAACTCCAATCACGTGCGATTTTCCTCCAAAACTCCACCAAAAATGCTTGTTTATGCCCAAAACCTATCCTACACAAATCAAACACACAAAACACGAAAACACAATCAAAATACGACAAAAACATATGATACGGGAGTAAAATAGCCACAAACAAGCATGCGCACACATCGAAATATGGGTCATTTTACGCACGTATTATAATCCCCAAACTTAAACCTTTGATTGTCCTCAATCAAAACAAGTAAAGTTATTAATCTACCTCATGCAATACCTCATAGCTCATCAAAGTTATCTTAGCATGTTCAAGTAAAACGAGATTATCACTTAACTTTGTAACGAGGTTAATGCTAAGGACATGAACCACTCATCAAAATTGGACATAAGAAACGAAA
Source organism: Plectranthus barbatus (assembly GCA_026898455.1). Taxonomy (NCBI): domain Eukaryota; kingdom Viridiplantae; phylum Streptophyta; class Magnoliopsida; order Lamiales; family Lamiaceae; genus Plectranthus; species Plectranthus barbatus. The sequence continues at coordinate 24,071 of JAPKLW010004686.1, forward strand.
GCACCTCCTCACGTGTTTAGGGATGATGAAATTTCACACAATCACAAGATATTGAGCTTGATTTCCATAGGCTTGCATCCATTCTCACCACTATACTACAACGAGTTAGTTTCTAGAATCAAAAAGGTCTTTTCACGGGTTGTAATGTGGCTAACTAGAAGGTGGGTGGTTTTGGGCCAAAGTGACTAAACTTCTCAATTTCCCAAAACCCCCAAACTTGTTCATTTCGAACCACTACAAACCCCCAAGGCTTTTCATTTCACAACAAGCTTTTTTTTATATTCCTTTTCTTTCCTTTTCTTTCTCTTCTTTGTTTTTCTCTTTTCTGTTTTCTTTTCTTTTTCATCATTTTTCAAATGCACCATCATTCTTTCATTTTGTCGGTGCCTCTCTTTCCAAACACTTGCACCAAAATTTTGTTGTAGGTGCTCATTTTTCTAGGATCAACAACAATCCCTTATTTCATATCTTTCATGCCTCAACATTTCCCATCAATACACATTCAATCAATTCCCAACCCAACTCTCATCACCGTATTCACCCTCATACACTCTTTCCCCCCAAATATGGTCCTATTTATATCAAGAAAAATTCACCAATAAAGCTCAATCACGGGGGTCAAAGATATGAAAGGCAAAATTATGACAACAACCACCTTATACTCCCGGTGTGAAAGGTAGGACTAAGAATCGATGGCCTAAGATCATTTTCTAGTTACACACTCATGCCAATAGAAAGAGAACGGATGCAAGTTCTAGATCTCGTACTCTCAATCTTGCCACTGATCACTGTAATTTCTACAGATTAATTATAGAAATAGTGGCAAATAAATTTGTAAACCCTAAAGTTATCGATCCAGGGGAATGAAGCAACGAAAAACCTTAAGTACTAAATCATAAGTTCTCAAAATACTGATCAGGAAAATCAATTAAAAAGTTTTGGTTGTTTTGAAAATCGCAATACTTGCTAATGAAAATTAAATAGGAAATTAAAAAGCTTTTGGATTCAAATAAGAGGAGCACAGATTCTAGGGATATCTACCTATCAAGTATGACATGGATGAATGAATTGATTAATTCCCAATTTTAATTCCTCTTCGTAGTGAAACATCAGAAAAATATTATGAACTTCTTTGTTTGACAATTCATAAAGTAGATTAATTAATTACCTATCTCCGCTCGGTCTCAAGATAAATTAACTAACTCCAAAGATCTA
>JAPKLW010004687.1:0-25267 GCA_026898455.1 Plectranthus barbatus
TAAGCTATCAACTGGAGAAGGGAAACTTAGCCAGATTTCCCAACAATTTCCCCCTTTTTGGTGCGATCAAAGCCTAACCAGCGAGCACTCAGCTGATGAGGAAAGTTACAGAGTATTTCCGGGTTTTACAAGTAAACCTATCAGATCTAAACCCATGAAACTACTTCCTCACATCAGCTCTAACCTAAAAATCTTCCCCCTCAAACTGGAGAGATATTGCTCGATTAAATTATGAAGTAAAGTCTGAGCCAGGTTAGAATCAACAAAGTATCAAAATGAGTGCTGGTGCTGATTACACTGAATGTGTAAGTTCAGCTGGTAAGTAAAAAGTTGACATTAGTTGGACAATGAGAAATTGTCGTCAACCCGTCAGTAATCAATCCATTAATGATGTTACAATTACAAGTACAGGATTAAAAACTGACTAGTCTAACTGATACAAAAATTACTTACACAAAAAATGAAGAGTACAAGACTTATGGCTGAGAAGAAGATCCAGGAGATTGATTGCGATTTGCTAAGTTCCTCAAGATCTCTGTAAGAGCCGCCATATCTTGTTCCCTCTTCAAGCGCTCCTCAGCAGCAATGCGACGCTCTTCCGCAGCAAGCCGAGCCCTTTCCTCATCAGCGACTGCTCGCGCCCTTTCCCCCTCTTGGATCCGCGCCAAAAAGGAGTTCACCCCAGAGGTGAAAGCCTCCATTTGTTGCGCCATCTCTGCTCGGTAGGAAGAAAAGCGCTGGTCCATCCTGGCATCAATGAGAGCAACCAGTTGCGCAGGCGGATGGACCTCGGAGAGAGGCTCTGCTGACAGGGCCATCGAAGTGGGGGGCTCAACAGATGAGGCTTCAGCCATCACTATATCAGCGCCAGATGCCCCATCCACAACTTTCTCTGCAGCGGCTGCTGGTGCTGCTGCTGCTGCTGACGCTGACTCCTCAGCTGATTCCTCCACCAGCACCTCAGCTGATGCTGGTGGGACTTGATCTTCTGCAAAGTCCGCCTCCACCCAGTCAACGGGCTCCAGCTCCACAACATTCGGAGCACCAGCGACTGCAGGGACCAGCCATCTGCTGCGGGAGGGATCCTCCTCCACCACATGATCAATTAGCAACTCAGTGGCTGCCATATCGAACAGACGGGCAAAGTAGAGAAGGAGCGGTGGGAGGGCAATCAGTATTCGGATCCTTCGGAGAGCGTAGACCACCTGAAAGCCCCGGCTGGTGCGGTGGAACTGGAGAAAGGGTACTCGGACACGCCTTGGCTTCGGGAGTCCTGAGCTGCCAGTCCTTAGGCGATAATCAAGAATCTTCTGCACTCGCCTCCGGACACACCTAAGGGACAAGGGCTCTGGCTCATCAGTTAATGTATCCATGAATTCAGTCGCCCAGGCCTCTTCATTCCTCCAGTATTCCAGCCCCAGCCTAGCGTACAGAACTGAGCGCTTCTCCACCGTGAGATACCGCTCCACACGGTCAAAGATCCTCCATCGCCGCAGCTCACAGTACAGAGTCGGGTTGACAACCCACAGATACCGGAAGTCATTAAACATGTCGAGATCAACGGCATCCTCGACCTCCACTGTGATATTTTCTGCGTACTCATACAGAGTACGGTTGTAGAACTCCATCGGCCTCAGGGGCAGGCACCAGTCCTGGATGCGGGAAGCTAAGACCGACTGGTGGGGGAGCCCGCGGAGGGGAATGATGTTGAGAATGCTGTATTCAGGCACTTGAGAGGTGTCGAAGGCCTCTTCCCCGCGTAACTCCCACCGATGGGGTCCATTGACCATCTCCTCATATTCATCAGCGTCGACCACGTTGTAATTGAGGACGCTGATGGTTATGTCACGTCGTGGTCGTGAATCAGCACGTCGAGGCTGTGCTGATGAGGATGTCGCTGGTCGTCCAGAAGTTGAGGCTCCTTGGGACTGTTGACGACCGAGCTGAGCCTTCCCTTCCTTTGCAAAATCTGGGAACAGGTTCCTTGGCTCCATCCTCTGGATTGTGGAGTGCTGTACAACTGGTGACTCCTCTTCGTCAGAATCATCAGAGATAACAATGGGAGCCTTCCCAGCAGTCCTTGCACCAGTCTCCACATCCATCTCTTCTTCCTTCTCTGCCACTTTCTCTTCCTTCTCCTCCGCCAGTTTTTCCGGGGTGGTCGCCCGCTCATCAACTCCTCCGCTGGCAACCCCTTGCACTGCCAGCGGGCCTTCTTCGGCAACTCCGCTTCCGCTGGCATCCCCTTGCGCAGCCAGCGGATCCTTATCTTCAGCATTAGCACCGCTGGCATCCCCTTGCGCAGCCAGCGGGCTCCCAGCCTCTTCCTCATCCGGCTGGTAGTGCTCGACTATGGACATGATGTCCTCGTCGACTCCCATCACCAGCAGGCGCTGATATGTATCTTCTGGTAAAATCTCGCCTGGTGGTGGGGAAGCTGGTGGGCTGGCACTTGGACTTTCATCAGCCTTTCCTTTGCCCTTGGTCGCCAGCCTCATCTGCTCGGCCAGCTCTACCTGTCGCCTGGCCTCATGCTCAGCCTGCACCTTGGCATAGGCTTCATCGCGGGCTGCCAGCTCAGCCTCTAATTTTCGCTGGGCTGCCAAGGCCTTCAGCCTTGCCTTGGCTTGCTTCCTCCTGACAATGGAGGCACTTCTCTCCTTCTTAGCCTGCTCCATCACCCGCTGAGCTCTGGTTTGGACCCTCTTCCTCTTCCGGGTCATAATCTCCAGCTGCTCCTCCTGGGTCTGTCCCAATATGTTCCTTGGAGCTGGACCAAGAACCAGTGCCTGATGTGGCTGCTGATGCTGATGCTTCTTGGGTCTTTTGGGCTTCTTCTGGGATGGCTCGTCAGTAGGGACGATGCGGATGTCCCGGGGATGGATGCCAGTGGTCGCTTCCACTGCATCTCCCAGCTGGGCGAAGAGACGCTCAGTCTCTCGCTGGCGCTTGAGCGCAGCCCTTTCTTCTTCAGTCAGCGGGCGAGCCATAACTGGCAGTTGCTCGCCCTCATCCACCTCATCATCCTCAGAAACACCCTCAGAAGGGTTCACTGAGGTCTTCCCCTTCAGCCTCCTGGGCTTCTTGTAGTCTGGGCGGGGGAGTTTGGCTTGCTCCTTGGTCGGAGGGATGAAGTCCGAACTGACCAATTGCTCACCCTGGTCCACCCCATCACCCAACTCCATCTCCAGTAGGCGGCTGATACGAAGCCCAAAGGATACGGAATGGGCAAACCTCCCTTTAGTCGGAACGTCGATGTTCCTGCCGACGTTTTCCAGGAGCCGGCCGTAAATGAATTCGGCCCAGTTCCCTTGAATCCCGTCAGCAAGGGCACTCATCACGGAGAACTTCCGGATGCTCAGCTCTGCGTACGACCCCACTTCGCACTGCAGCATTCGTACGACTATGTCGCACACCATCTGCCAAAACTCGTCCATCTCGGACTTTCTCATTCCAGTCCGGAAGGTGGTCACCTCCGCCTTCTTCCACTGGGTCCAGCGCTTCTGGAACTCGACGGTGTTGTTCTGAAGGTAGGTAGCCACATCCTCGCCTTCGTTCCTTAGCCCGAACATCTCGGCGAGGTACTCGGGGGAGACGGTGATCAGGTGTCCAAACACCGAAGTGGTGAAGGACCGTCCGCCGTCGGCGATCACCGCCCGTGTGTAGAACTCCGCCACCAGGTGCGGATGGAAAGTCTGGGGCGCCGCCGTCAGATACTGTCGGAGGCCTTCATGATCGATCATCTCGATCAGCTCCTCCCCATGGTTTTTTCTGGCCAGTTTTTCGTTGAGGATCTTCTCCTTTTGAACTTGTGCGGCTCTGACTTGGGCATTTGACAACCGATCACGGGTTGCCGGCTTGTTCAGAGCAACAAGTCGCGCGAACGGATAAGTATAGTCAATATCCTCAATCTTCACAATGCCGGTGTACGTCGGCATGTGCTGCTCGGCAACTGGTAGTCTGGGCTCACCAGACGATGAAGATGTGGAAGGTGGGTTGTCTTCCGGGGGATTATCAGTTGGGGGGCGTGAAGATGAAGCCATAATCTCAGGAAACTTAAGAATTTTGAGAGAGAATGAGAGAGATTAGGGCTGGAAAAAATGTGAAGGATCGTAAAAGGTTTCTCCGGTGAGGGACCTCGAGTATTTATACTCGAGTCCATGCAGGAATCTACGACCAGGATCAACGCTCAGCACGCGGAGATCTACGGTCATCAGCAGTCCCGATTCCCTGTGTTGACGGGCGTGGTCGTGCTGACGTGCTGCACGACGTGGTGCTGACGTGGTGCGCTGCAGTTGGTGGAAACCAAACGTCGGACTCCGCAGCCACTGTGCACATTAAATGTGGCATTAAATGCCGCATTAAATTCGGAGATCCGCATACGCCATCGGATTCGAACGATCCCGCCATTTCTGCGACAGCTGGCTTGGCTGGGCATCACCAGCATACGCCAGTCGCATACTTCCCCCTAACTGGTTGGCCTCTTCATCAGTTGGCAACTGATACCACATGCTTATAAAACATTCTGCTGGCAAACTCATCAGTTAGCAACTGATACCACTTATTGAAGAGCCATTTCTCCACTTGATGATAATTTCTTCAGTTAGCAGCTGATACCACCTTGTAGATATACATCATCAGTTAGCAACTGAGACCACTTGAGAGATCAACCACTTGCTGGTAGCACTTCCTGCTGGCAAACTCATCAGTTAGCAACTGATACCACTTGATGATCAGACTAGCGACCTTAACCAAATTGAGAGCTTGGACTCAATTTTCGCCAGTCGTGGGAATGACCACCAGTTATCTGCTGGCAACTGGAAGTGGATCCATTTCTTCAACACTGCTAGAAGGTGGCAGCTGGGACCCTATTTCGCTTCAGCGAAAGATAAAAGCTGGCAAGATGAAATGAGAGCTGGGACTCATTTCCTTGGACAATTGAGGGATAAGGTCCGCCAGTAGATATCATCTGTGGTGGGTAGACACCACTAGTCGAGAAACACCACAACTGAGAACTTGGACTCAGTTGTAATCAGCATACGCCAGAGAATCAAGAACAGAATGAGAGCTTGAACTCATTCTTCCTCATCATTAAGGCTCGCATCAATCTCCATAAGACCGAGTTTGATGCACAACTCTTTGAATCTTGCTTCTGGCAGGGGCTTTGTGAAGATGTCAGCCAGTTGATCTTCAGTACGAATGTAGTCCACGCTGACATCCTTCTTCTCGACATGATCACGAATGAAGTGATGTCGAATGTCTATGTGCTTGGTCCTGGAGTGATGAACCGGATTCTTCGTGATGCACATAGCACTGTTGTTGTCGCAATAAATAGGAACACAGCCAGTGTCCACTTCATAATCAGCCAGTTGTTGCTTGAGCCAAATAATTTGAGCACAGCAACTGGCAGCGGCAACATACTCAGCCTCAGTGGTAGAAGTAGCTACAGAGTGCTGCTTCTTGCTGAACCAGCTAATCAGCTTGTGTCCGAGAAACTGACACGTACCACTGGTACTCTTGCGGTCAATACGGCATCCAGCGAAATCTGAATCTGAATATCCGATAAGCGTAAGCTCATCATTTCTGGGATACCATATTCCAAGAGATTCTGTCCCCTTCAGATATTTCACAATCCGTTTAGCAGCTTCCATGTGTGACTTCTTAGGATTAGCTTGAAATCTGGCACACACTCCGACTGAATAAGAAATGTCGGGTCTGCTGGCAGTGAGATAGAGGAGTGATCCAATAATTCCTCGGTATATAGTAGGATCAACTGATTCCCCTTGCTCATCAAGAAATATCTGGCAGCTGGTACTCATCGGGATCCTTAGAGACTTAGTCTTCTCTGGACAATATTTCTGAATAAGATCCTTGGTATACTTCCGCTGGCTGATAAAAATACCATCAGCTGATTGCTGGACTTGAAGTCCTAGGAAGTATGTCAGCTTGCCCATCATACTCATCTGGAATGAGGTCTGCATCAGCTTAGAAAACTTCTCACAGAGAGATATGTTCTTGGATCCGAAGATGATATCATCGACATAGATTTGCACCATCAGCATGTCAGCTCCATCGTTGAGAAGAAAGAGAGTCCGATCGATCTTCCCTTTTCGAAATCCATTGCTGGTGAGGAACTGAGATAATGTATCATACCAAGCCCTGGGCGCCTGTTTCAATCCATACAGGGCCTTCCTTAGCTTGTACACTTTGGTGCCAATTTCGAATCCAGGAGGTTGCTCTACATATACCTCCTCCTTTAGTTCGCCATTCAAGAATGCGCTCTTCACGTCCATCTGGAACACCGTGAAGCCGTGATACGCTGCATAGGCCAAAAACAGCCGTATCGCCTCCATTCTTGCAACTGGTGCAAAGGTCTCATCAAAATCGATGCCTTCACACTGTCTATAGCCCTTGGCGACTAAACGAGCCTTGTTCCGGACCACAATGCCATCTTCATCTCGCTTGTTCTTGAAAACCCACTTGGTGCCGATCACTGACTGGTGTGATGGCCTCTCTACCAAGTCCCAAACGTTGTTGCGAGTGAACTCCGCAAGCTCTTCGTGCATGGCATTGATCCAATCGGCAGATTCGAGCGCATCTTTGATGGATGTAGGTTCCATCTGAGATATAAAGCAACTCAATAGCGCACTGCCGTGCCTGGTCTGGACAGAACCTTCCAGATCACCGAGAATAGCATCAGATGGGTGATCCCTCAGCCATTTGGGAGGACCAGCGACCGCTGGTGCCGGCTGGGAAACAGGTTCATCTGTCCTGACGACTGGTGCTTCCAAATTTTCACCAGTCGGGGCTGGAACAGCAACTGGCGGTTGACCAGTTGGAACTTCACCAGTTGGGATTTCTTCAGCTTCACTCTCTGACTGATTTCCAGCGCCTTCGCCAGTATCAGCTGGCTCCTCTCTTCCAGCTGGCTCCGCGTCTTCTGGCTCAAAGACTCCAGTCAGAATTCCCCCTTGATTAATGCATGATCCACTCAGGGAGATTGAGTGTAAGGTCTCAGCAAGGTCATTTGCATCACCGACCCTCTCAGGTTGCTGATGGGCACCTGAGGTAACTGGTTGTGAAGATGATCCATTCATCGGTCTAGTCGAACCAGTTGGTTGAGCATTGGAAGAATTCCTGCCCAACTGGTCATTGACATCATTGACCTCAGGAACATCTTCAGCCAGTTGGCGTAAGGTCCTGCGCACTAAAGTAGCTTCATCAAAAACAACATTGCATGTTATTTCCACAAGCTGGGTCGTCTTGTTAAATACTCTATAGCCCTTGTGAGAGGGATGTCCATATCCGACAAACACACCCTCATCAGCTTTAGGCGAGAAAGCATTTAAGTTCGACTTCCCATTATTATGGATATAACATGGAGAACCGAATGCACGAAGATGAGCTAAAGTAGGCTTACGACCGAAGTACACTTCGTAGGGAGTTTTCTGAAGTCTGTCGTTGATCCCGCTCCTATTCTGAGTATAGCAAGCAGTCACCAACGCCTCTCCCCAGAAACTCTGACCCAAACCAGACTCAGCCAGCATGGATCGGACTGCTTCCTTCAGCGTCCTGTTCCTACGTTCTGCCAGTCCATTTTGCTGTGGTTGCCTTGGTGTAGATCTCTCATGTTTGATCCCGGCCTCCGCGCAAAAATCCATCAGCGGACCGTTGCAGAATTCAGTCCCATTGTCCGAACGAATTCGCTTCACGACAGCTTCTCTCTGCTTCTGAGCTTGGATGATCAACTCTGGAAGAATCACCTTCACCTCATCTTTTGTTCTGAGAAGCTTCACCCATGTATAGCGCGAGTAGTCATCGACTACCACCAGCGAATATCGTCTTCCTCCAATAGTTTGCGGCGTTACTGGTCCAAACAGGTCCATATGTAACAGCTCGAGTACCTGACTGGTACTAGGGTGAACTGGCGACTGGCTCTTGAAGGATTTCTTGGTCTGTTTGCCTTGCTGGCAGGCCTTGCAAATCCCTTCCTTCTTGAACCCGCCCTTGGGAAGACCATCTACAAGATCATGCTTGGTTAGATAATTAATAGTTTTGAAATTCAAATGACTTAACCTTTTGTGCCACAGCCAGTTGGTCTCCATGGAACTGGTGGCAACAAAGCATGTATCAGTCTTCCCGCTTTGCCAGTCAACGACATACAACCCTCCTTTGCGGACACCTTTCAGCTTGGTCTCGCCAGATTCTTCATTCTTGATCTGGCACCCGGATTTGTCAAACACAATGGTGTAACCATTGTCGCACAGCTGGCTGATGCTCAGGAGGTTGTGCTTCAGATTGGTAACAAGGGACACGTTGACAATACGCACATCATCCTTCTCTATGCATCCCTTGCTGATAACTCTGCCCTTGGAGTTATCACCAAAAATAACTGGAGGTCCTCTGACCTTGGTGAGCTCCGAAAACAAGAACTCCTCACCAGTCATATGAGCGGAGCAACCACTGTCAATGATCCACTCGCTCGACCTTTGAAGCTGATACGCATGATCCTGTTCCTGCAAGAAAAATGAAATCATTTAGGTCCCCGATCATCAGCGGGTCCTGCAGGGTTAGATCTCTGGAACATTCCTTTCGGAATCCAGATTTGAGTAATCTTCAGCTCAGTGTTACCCTTGCTGACATCACTCATGGCCTTTCCCTTCCTCTTAAAATAATGCATGGAATTGTTTTTGGAAGGTGTGGCTGTGTGTGCAGTTCCTCTAGAAGTATTCTTCTTCTGAGGAGATCGGAAATTTCTTTCCGACCGCTTGTGCTGCCTTGGTGGTCTTTGGAACTGGGGACCACGGTGGTTAGCCTTCCTAGCCCTTGATGAAAACATTTGATTGGGCTCAGGCCTCCGATAGGTATTCCTCCTATCGGGAATTGTCCTTCTCTCAGTATTCTGCTGAGAGTGGGACCCCTTGTAAGTATGCTGGCAACTGGCATACTTATAAGGTTGTGTGTGGAACCTCTGGACAGCTGGTGCTGGCTGTCGGGTTCCACTGGCTGCTGGTGCTGACTTCCTTGCCTTGGAATATTTTGGCTTAGTCAACTTCTTAGGGTGTGCTGGCGTCCTGTCAGCAGAGGAATTTGCCAGTCGAGGTTGTTGTCGTGATGACTCACCTCTATATCTGGGCTGATGATTCCTTTGCTGATCAGCCATACGAGGTATGCTGGCAGCACCAGCTGGTGCTGACTCATTTGCCATTCTGCTCTTACCCTTACCAGCATTGGGTTGGTTTATGCTCGAATCATTTGTAAATCCCAACCCGGATTTATCATAAGGTTTTCTCCAATGACTTAGAGCTGCCTCTAAATCCTTAGAGCCCTTGTTTAGAAAATTGATTTTATTTTCTTGCTCCAGAACGAGACTGTGAAGGTTATCTCGCTCAGTTTTTGTACTTTGAAAATCTTGGAGCAAGTCGAAATGAGCCTTTTTCAAAGTTTCTAGCTCTTCGCTGAGTGACCTAGATTTTTCAATCTCACTGGTCAAAATGGAAACTTGATTTTTCAGCGAAGTGTTTTCGCCAGCTAAAACATTTTTCATTTCATAAAATTTTAAAAACTCATGCTGAAGAACATCTAAAGTGACATCTTCTGAGTCGGAGCAATGCGACTCAGAATCGTCTATGATTTGAACAGGCATGATATGCAATTGAGGATCTGATTGTACCTCATCATCAGCAGTCAATGCCAGATGTTCTTCCTTGTCAGCATCTTCTTCAGCTGACACTTCTCCTAGAGCAGCCATGAATGCCAGAAGAGCTTCTTCTTCAGACTCTCCATCTGACTCGTATTCCCCATCATCATGGTCGGGGATATCAGGAACTTCAGTCCTTGTCAGCATGGCTTTGGCAACTGCCTTGGAGGCACGCTCTTCAAAGAGCTTCTTCAGCCGTTCCCTCTCAGTTTTGTCCACCTGCGGACATTCAAACTTTAAATGGTCAGGGGATTGGCATTGATAGCAAGCACGAGGAGCTCTTTTGATGAATTTCCCGTCAGTTGAGCTTGAAGAGACTCCCTGCTTTGACTTAGCCTTTTCCAGTAGGACGGCCAGTCGTTTCATTTGCTGCTCAAGTTCAGCGATAGAGCTCTCGCCACTTTTGGAGTAAGATCCTGACGTGGATGGGATCTCCTTCGGCTGGTTGGTCTGCCCAGCAGGCCTGTCAGCATGGAAGGGCTTCTTGGGCATCCGCTTGAAGTCCTTCTTGACGAAGTAAGCTTCGTCCTGAGCCTTAACGCTGGGGGATCCAACATTCCTGATAGCCTCGTTTTTATTCACCATTTGGATATCCCATTCATGTGCCTGCAACTGAGCAAACACTTCTTTAGGAGTTAGTTTGGATAAATCTTTCTCCTTTAGTGCGGTGGTTTTCACAAACCAATCCTCCTTCGGCATCTTGGACAGGATCTTCGAGTTAAGATCAGCATTTTCGTACTCCCTGCCCAGAGACTTCAGCTCGCTGACAATGGCGTTGAATCTCGCCTCCATCTCCTTGATGGTTTCTCCAGTCAGCATCTGGAAGGACTCATATTTATCCACCGCAACCTGCAATTTGTTGCGTTTCATTTGGTCAGTTTCTTGACATAAACTATCAAGAAAATCCCATACTCCCTTAGCAGTATCAAACCGCAGTGCGTCCTCCATCAGCGATTCTGGAAGGCACGCAAGGATCAGCTCATGTGCAATGGAATCCAGCTGATTCCGCTTTCTGTCCTCAGCATTCCATTCATCTTGGGGCTTTGGGACCACCGCAGCTGGACGATCTCCCAGCTGATGCTGAATCTTGGTGATCTCTATTGGCCCTGTCTCCAGTACATCTTTCATGTCTGGATGGATGCTCTTCAGGGAGATAAGCGTCCTCTTTCGCCATATAGAGTGCTTCTCCGTCTTGTAGTCCATTAGCTTTGGGATATTCATCTTGAAGTACCTGAGCTAGACAAACAGACAAACAAACAGGAGTGCAAGGAAACGTGGATCACGGTCCTAAGCGACACAGAAACGAACGGTCTGTAAGAACCGTCCGCTCTGATACCACTTGTTGGTCCCGGATATCAGGGTATACTTTGGCAGCGGAAAATACGTAAGTTCGTTTCTTGCACTCTGCTGGTTACACAGCTGACTGGGACCTTGTCAGCTGGTAAGTCAACTGGCAACTGAGTATTCAGCTGACTGGCAACTGGCTGGTCAGCTGATGACTCAGGACTTAGAAAGTTTTAGAGTCGAGTTTGCACAGTTATAAACTGGTTTCAGTTATACTCCAGCACTTGGGTGCTGGGTTTTAAATCAGTAAGTAAATGCTGAAAGCAGTAAATAACAAGGATATTTTATAGTGGTTCGATCAACTGATCTACGTCCACTCTCCAGTCGAAGCACTGAAAATTCACTAAAAAGAGTAATCCGGTACAAGATATCCTACGATCTATTTCCAGCTGGTAGATGCCTCGTCTACCAGTTCACTGGATCAACCGCTCCCGGTCCTTGTCCTTCTTCAACTCTCGTCAGATGGATGGAGTGCGAGCACGTCACTTCAACCTCCTCCTCTAACTGATTGGGTGTTGAGTTCTCCCAAGAACTTGACTCTTTAAACGGCAAACTGCCCGTAATAGCTCTGGAGCTGGCTGGCTCAAGAGCTGCTATGTTCTTCCTCGGAATGAGAAAGAACACCAAATGAGATCAATAACTCACAAGCTAGAAGCTTGGAGTCTCGTGTTCAAATGATTGACACACGGAGTAGCTTTAAGAAAAGCCTCGAAAGATTGCTTATTCGCTGATATGAATGCGTTTGAGCTTTCGGTAGGTCAAGAGTGGCTAAGAGTATTGAATGTTGATGGATCCCAGGTATTTATAGACGAGGGATCCCATTCAAATTTACTAGCCGTTAGGACACATCCGGAAAAGTCTCTGTCCTCGCATGTCCTTCTGCAGGCGGCAGGTAGGAATTTCCGGAAAGCGCCATACCTTTGATCGCTTTATCTGACACAGATCTCTTTGTGTCAGAACGACTCTATTCGTCAGTACGAGGAATCGGAACTGGTAGTCTTGAACTGATAGACTTTAAGGTATCCTCCTTAAAGTCATACTCTGTCAGTTAATTCCTCGACGAATCTTCTTTTTGTCTCTAAGTCTTCGGGAGAGCGAATCTTCAATTCTGCTGATAACCTCCAACTGGTAGATCATTCTGGTGATCTTGTGCTGGCAGTCTCTGCTGGTGACTTGCCTTAGCACAATCAAGGTCTACCAATTCGTCTGATGTTATCTCTTGAATTCTCCCGTGACTGGTGGCTTCACCGCTGGTGAATAGTGTCAATCAGAACACATATTCTGCTGGTAGATCTGTCAGCCTCCTGCTGATGAAATCTTCCCACTGGTGAACAGTAGCCAGTCATTAGCTCTACTCCATGCTGATGAACAGTGTCAGCACGAGTCTTTGTCAGCCGCTTGCTGGTGAGACTTCTCTCAACTGGTAAGCACATCTCATGCTGGTGAACAGTAGCCAGCATGAGTCTTGATCAGCTACGACTTACAACTCAAAAGACCTAAACAGGACTTTACATTTGAGACTAGAGCTTTTCTAGAGACAAACTGACGCTGGTTGGACTTAGGATTTGATCCACCAAAACACTTAAACACCAAATCTAAGATCTAAGCTATCAACTGGAGAAGGGAAACTTAGCCAGATTTCCCAACAATATGTACACCAAGCACCGACGGAGATGCAGACTTTGAGACAATAGAAGAAAAGAAGATGTGAGAAGACATCACTATTTTTGTATTTTTCTTTTCTTTTACTATGTAAATTATTAGTTCGTACTGTGCTGTGGTACCCCTCCATGTGAAGTGGTACCCCTCCACTATGTAAAAGGCAGACCTTTCGTCGCCTATAAATAAGGTGGCTCTCTCATTAGGAGAGGACACACTTTCTTGTAACATATCTTTCATCTATGAAAAGTTTCTTTCTCTACATTTGATCTCTGGAGGATCTGAAGAAGGCTACAGCGAAGAAGCTACTATGCCAAATTGATCTTGAGATCTGGAAAAGGAAATATTTCAGGTATGAAATTACACAACTCATTTACAAAGTTCAACATATCAAGCATGAAATGTCAAAGTGGCAACCTATATCGCTGTGACAGCATATAGCAGGCCCGACAGAGTAATAAATGATATGAAGAACATAGAAGTTAAATTAGATCATAATAACTATAATCAATATCATATACTAACAAGTATAAACAAAAAATTAGTTGTTGCATTAATAGACACAGGATCTTGTACAAGTTTTATAAGTGAAGATCTAGCAACAGAAATTTATGATTTATATCCAGAAGTAACATATATTACTCTCGAAGGAACTCCAGTACGAAACACTAAATATACATCTGTTAATATTATTTTTAGTAAAACACTTTCAATAAAAATAGAAATACCAATCGATGGAAGAACTAAACAAGAACAAAAAGAAATAATATTAGGAATAGATTTTTTAGAAAACTTTAATTATAAAATAAAAAGTAAAGAATTAATACTAAAAATACAAGGTGAAAAATTTAAAATCCCACGTATAAATTTATATAAAGAAAATATTAAACAATTACTATGAATATTTTTGAAAAAGGAGAAAGCTCGAGGCAAGATCAAGATGATAAAGAAGATATAAAAGAAATAATAAAAGCAGAATCAATGGGAGAATACTTGACTGATATAATATTCGATAAGAAAATAATAAATAAAGTACGAAAAAAGGGAGAATTTACACTTAACTCCAAAGAAAGTATAGAAATTCCAACTTTTAATAAAAGAATATCAAACATACTAAATCGAGAAAATATAGTATACTATGGATTAATGAGTGGAGAATCAGTAGTATACATGAATCAAGCAAATTATGAATTCCAAGCATACATAATGAATAAAGAAAGAATAAAAGAAAAAATAGAAAAAATACCTAAAAAAGATCAAAAGAAATTAGGATACATACATATTGGAATAATACA
Source organism: Plectranthus barbatus (assembly GCA_026898455.1). Lineage (NCBI taxonomy): Eukaryota > Viridiplantae > Streptophyta > Magnoliopsida > Lamiales > Lamiaceae > Plectranthus > Plectranthus barbatus. The sequence goes on from JAPKLW010004687.1 coordinate 13,999, forward strand.
AATAATATTAAAATCTACTTATTACACAGCAATAGACACACCTGTACAATTACAAATTGTTGACAATAGAATTTTGGATGAAAAAGATAAAATTATAGGAGGAATAGATGGCAATCTAGGTTTTGACATCATTAAATTCAATGTTGCATTACAATATGGAATTCCTTTCCAAACACAAACCTTTAATGATGCAATTGGAGTCCGATGTAATTTTCTTAAAAAAGATTTAATGAGACCCGCAGACATACCATTTACTGTAAGTTACAAAGTATCTTATGCATTAACTAATAGTAATTTAAGTATAATTTTTCAACATAGAGATAGAATATATATAGATGAATTATTAAGTACTACAAGTACTGTAATAAAAAAAGATAATAGTCTACAAAAATTCATTCAACGAAGTTCATCTCAAAGAATTCAAAATAATACACCAATCTTAAAAATAGAACAACCAAGAGCTAGTACAAGCAATATAAACCAAAATAAATGGCCTGAACCACTAAAAAGACAAACACTACATTCAGAAAATCAAATAACACAACTGAATAAACAAATACAAGAATTAAAAACAGTTGTTACAGAAATAAATGATAAAATATAGTATTATTAAATTATGCCTAGTTCCACTGTTATATTAATAAAAATAGATGATGAAAGGAGCATATATGATATATCTTCCTTATACAGATGAATTGATGCAACAAAAATTACGAAAAGAATATCTTGAAGCTCATACTGCTTATAGCTGTCTAGTAGAAAAATTTACACTTGTTGATAAAGAAAATATACAGGAAATTAGACAACTTAGTTCTGACATAGAAATATTGGAATCTACAATTAAAGAACTACATCAACAATTAAAAGAAATTAGATTAAAAATTATTAGAAAACAAAATTAGAAATAAAAACAATCATAATAAAGAAAAATAATTGAAGGGTATAAATGAAAGAAAAATTGATTTGGCTATTTTTTAGAGTTTTGCATAAAAAGGGGTATTTCTTAGAGCATCTATAACCAAATAGGGTAGAATAGATTTTTGCTATTTTAATTATGTGCGGCAATCGATGGAAAAAAAATAAGTATGAATGCAGACTCTAAATCAAGTACTCCCTGTTTGTGAATTCTTTGAATCCTGATTCAATAGAAGTTTATTGGAGTTTATTTATTAAATGAATCTAACTTAAATATTATAGTATTTAACTCGTGAGTAAGTTGATAATTTTATTTTTTCAATGAGAGAAGGCCTACCTTTTTATATTTCTACATCTAGGATTCTACTTGTATCATGGATACTAATAGGACCTGAACCATTAGTCAATAAGAAATTTTTAAAACGAGTAATTAAAATAAAATTAACACAAAATGTATAATTTGTTAATTTGAATTTAGTTAAAATTAATAAAAATATATAAAATAATTAATTTATAAAATTTATGATTTAAGAATAGCAATAATGATAAATCTTTTTGTTAATGAGAAAAAATTGGATTTGAGTATGGATATGATATTAATTTTGAATAAATAACTTTTTCTTATAAAATAATAATCGATATTTTAAATTTAGAATGTTCATTTATGTTCGACTAAGACTCGATAAAGTTCAAAAACTTCAAAGTTTTCGATAAAAAAAAAATTTTGAAGCTCGACTTGATACCAAACAAGTCAAACTTGAGTACGACATTACTTAGCTCAACTTAGTTCGATTACACTTAGACTCCATCATCAATCGTAGTGGATGAATAATTGAATTAAAATATGAAAAAAATTTCCTTGTAACAAAAATTTATTGGTTACTAAAATTTAAGATTTTAGAATAAAATGTGTTGAATTTCGATTTGTACAGATACAGGACCTCGGGAACTCGAAATCGACATAATGGTAACCAAACGTGATAGACCAACAAATGTCGTATACAAGGACATGATTGCAAAAGACAACGTAATACGATAAAAGCACTAAAAAACAACAGTAACAAGACTAGATGCCGATTTTCGGCTTGCAGGGGCCTATTTATAGTGCATAGGAGGGAGCTAGGGTTTCCAGAGCGCGCCTCCAGGTTATTGCAGGTAGCTCGCCGATCTTTTCGGGATTGTTGCACTATTCATGGTCTCTGAAGTTGCTCGCCCTTATCCGATCCCTTTTTTACTATTATGTCGTCCGATTAGAGTGGTTCTTCGTTGGTCAACCTGCTCCCGAGGCATTTCTCTCTTCAGCAAATTGTCATTTTTAGCCGGAAATTCACTGTCGAATTTGCCTTTTGCCTGAGTTGAGTCGCATTCAATTGATATTGCGGCTTGATGGACCCCTATATTAGCGCAATTATTTTGCAACCCCAACAAAAACTCATATTTTCCATTTGAGTATGAAGACTAACAAGGCATTTTTATCCGACCACTAACTAAATTATACATGTGATTAGATTATTGAAATTTTGCTGAAGTAAGATTTTTATCAAAACAAATATTATCATGTTTGCATTTCACTGATAGAAAAACTAATAAATCATGAGTTGATTCAAACGAATTGTCTCCCTATCTATGAACCTTGAATACTCCATCTTTTACTTATCACAAACAAACGTTTCTTATCTTCATCATGAATCCAATAGCTTTTTACCTCATAAACAATTATGGGAGGGGTTAGCTAAGTTAGAATTCTCATTATAAAATTAAAATATAAAAATATAGACTCTACTCGTTGCAGAATGGATGATATGAATGACTACTCTTTTGAGACAGCAATGTGCCTTAACTAGTAAGTATCTCATCTCATTCACAATATAAACCAAAACACAGACGCTTCTGCATGTTTAAATTGCTGCCCATCAAATTTCTGCTTTTCTGAGAGAACAAAATGGATAGATATCATTGACCAGCTGCTGCTGCTGCTGCAGTAGTAGTTGCAGTGGTAGTATCCTGTTTGTCAACAGCACAGCCTGCCGGATAAATCGTGCCACCAGCTCGAGCCGGAGGCCAATATCGGAATACGGATCTACCTAGTATATTCTTTGAAGGGAGGGGACCCCTGGGAAAACATGAAACAACTCGTAGCTTAATTTCAGTAAATATCTCAATCCCAATGTTCAAATGCAAGAAAATATTACCAGACATGTGAGTCGTAACTATTATTTCGATTATCACCCATGACAAAAACGGAGTTCTCCGGTACACGCTGCAAGAAGATATATGCATGTTAGGACAAATACACTCAAAGATAAACTCTGCAGGTCATAGTTTCAAACTGCAACCATCAAATGAGGTTTCAGTTTGAAGAGGGAGAATGACATCTTCTTCGGCATAAAACAGGCTCATACATTCTCTTCTTCACTTATTTAAGCAAACTAACAAAATTAAGAAAAAGAAAGAAAAAAGATAGATGAGGGGAACAGAACATACAGTTTCAGTCATTTCATATTTAGGTGGTTCGAGGATATAGTCTTCATTTCGCACAACCCCATTCACGATTAGTTTCCCATCATGAACCTGCAAGTGGAAGTAAATATGAAAAGTGGCATGGTGAAGCCTATGGAACACAAAATACAACACAAGCCATGGCAAATCGATCAAATAGTCAGCTCATTGAGTTTGTAACGAGAAGATAAGGAAAGCAAACAGAACAAACAAATTTTAGGTGGTAAGTAATCTGATTCTAAAGACATAAAGATAATCTTCAAAAGTAGCAGACACTTGTAGAAAATGGAGTTTTATCCATCCTTGCTGATGATTATTCTTGCAATTTGATAAGACAAAAAATCCACCACTAGATTGTGTCTTTCATATTCTAATATATTAAGCTTCCATTATCAGCCAGAGAAGACTTAACATATGATAGGCATACTTTGAATAACACTTCCCCAGAATACACAATCAAGTTAAGCGATAAAACTCAATTTTGTTTTAACCAAACAAGTTTGTATTGGTCCTCATATTTAGAACTACCTAGTTTAAGAAAAATCATAGATAGCTGAGCTCAATTACAGGGGCGGCAATCCAATATGAAACCAATCTAGGAATGTCTGCAACACCTACTAATTTAACAGATGCTTCACCTTAGACTCAAGGTTGACCAATATTTAAATCCATACCAAAGAAGAGAAACATTATGAAATCCCACCTTTACTGTATCACCTTCTTTTGCAACTATCCGCTTAATAAAAACATCTTCATCTGTGTAGCCAACATCTTGCAGAACAGGTGGGCTTTTAAAAATGACAATATCATTTGGACAAGGCTTCCGGAAATAATATGAGACCTGAAAAATGGAGAATCACCATGTAGTCATAAAAAAAGAGGGCTTTAAGGTAAAAAATGCATATAAAAATTGTGTTTCATCAGAGAATGTAAACGAAGAGGGAATCATCAAATCACGATGGGCAATGCATGCTAGTCCTGGTAGACAAGAACAGCTTAGAACATTGTGTCTGTATCCTGTAGCTTGATGACAGACTTCATGGCAATGCTCATTAGAGGAGAAGTCTACAACAGCAACTGCTAAGACAAAGCAAAATGCAGAAGCTATAGAAAGCTGCAATTGCAAGACTGGAAGATAATCTTCTTTCATCTCTATAATACAAAACTTAGTAGATTTTGGGATTTTATATTTATGTGTTTCATTTGTGCTTAATCAGTGCATCACAAAGAATTCATAATCAATTCCACCATTTCCTTGATCTTAAGTGTACAGCAGTAGGACTAGACTATGGGTAAACATTACTTAACCAAAAAAAAAACCAATGAATAAAGGAAGAGAAAAAAATGATTTGCATCATTCACTCCACATATGAAAAGAAGAAAAAAACCTTGCCATCTTCATTGGCTGATTTAAAACAATTAGTTTTGTCTTGTTTGGCTGATTTAAGCTTTCAAATAATGGTTCGTAATAGCTATATGAAAAGTGATCTTTCTTTAGTTTGTTGGGGTGATTTAAAGACATTGTTTGAATACTATTTTGGTGATGACTTTTTTTATGTTTGAAAATGCAAAAATACTAAAGAAGAAACAAAAATAAGTTTCCCGACAAAAGGCTAATGAATTGTGCAACCTTGTCCACAACAAATATACTTGTCAATTGTCACGGGACTAAACCTGTTTCAATTTCGAAAAATATACAATAAGTGAATGTGATTCAGAAGTTTTCAGCTATTCTACGCACATAAATACAGAGCATATGTTTTAACCTCATTTCAACAGATTTCACTAGACTTAGGTCTCATTGCCAGCAAACTGTTAATAACCAATACATACTCAAATTAAAAAAAAATGAAATCTATGCACTCAAATCTAACTGACTAATCACCTTTATATTCACTTCAATCAAGTGTTTAGAATAAAAAAGGGTATTCCATGTAGCATCAAATTTAATAACATTATACGAAGTCACATTACATCAATATGAATCAAATATCACACATTTGGCTACTAACAAGTTTTGTATTAGAACATTGATCTACTTCAAATGAATCATCACAAAAGCTAGGCCAAATTTGACATGCCACATTTAATTTCATATATGTTATGATTTTAATTATTATGTCTCACACATCTATTAGTCACTTGCAATTCATCATGGTTCTGCTTCATTTCTCTGGTTCAGTAATATTAAAGTTTTCTTCATAGAAGAAGAAGAATAACATGAACAGAAGATATCAAAATCCAAGTTGTAGTTGAGAGTTCAATTGACAACTTGCTGAGCACAGAGAACTAAACATGAGCAAAAATGGATGCTCTAATGAAACCAACCATTGCAAAACGATTTACCTTTTCTGCAACAAGTCTATCTCCAACATCAAATGTGGGATACATAGACAAAGAAGGAATATATCTAGGCTCCGCCACGAACGTTCTGAAGGCCAGCGATATGGCCAAGGCCGCAAGAACCGTTTTCGCGTCGTCCGAACTGAAATTCAACCATTCTGGCAAGAGTCCGCCACTCTTTCCCGCCTCCCCTTCATCTCCATCGCCGCCCCCATCGCCGCCGCCGCCGCCGCCGCTGCTGCTTTCTTTAGAAGCCGCGGTTTTGGCAGTCTCTTTATTGGACCCATTAGAATGAATGGTCTGTAAACGAGCCCTGCTACGGGTGAAAGATGGTAGCTTGGGGAATTTGAATGAAAAAGATTGCGAATGGGCGCGGTTAAAGCAAATGGGTTTTGAATGGTTGAAGAGGTTAGGGTTTTGAAGGAAATGGAGTTGAGGCCCTCCTTGGTGGAGTAACCCAACCTGTGGAGTAGCCATTTGAGCTTGATTTCTCTCTCCCTTCCTTCCTCTTCCCTCACTAACTCAGTGTGTGTTCAAAATAAAAAACTCAAGAAATTGAATTGGCCGCCGATGAGGATTCGCCGTTGGTCTTTGCAGATGGATACGATATTATCGAATTTGTCCTTATCGATGTCGCTGTTGGTAGTTTAAGCACCTCGTTTTAGTTAAATAAATTATCGCACCTCACGTCATATTAGGCTTATATTTTCGTTTCATTTATTAGTTCTATTTTCTAAAAATACAATTTTTTTTACATTCATCAATAAAATATTAGGAGGTGTTCGGTTGGTGAGTTTCGGAACGAGAGAACAGAATGATTCTGAAATCCACCATTTGGTTAAAGGGTATGGGAATTAAAAAATGGAATGATACTCAAATATTTTGTAATCACCAAAATCCACCAAAATGATGATTTCATTTTCAGTCTCATAACACATTACCAAAATTATTTATTTTATATAATTTTATAACTACTTTCTTATTTATTTAGTTTTATAATACTATATGTTATTATAATTATATATTATTCTTATTAATATATTAAAATAATAATATTATTATATTATCATGTATTTGTATCTTAATTTTATATTTTATAAAATAATTAAGAAGGTAAAAATATTATTTATTTATTTTAATATGATTATATTTTCTTGATTTTTTATTATTAAATTAATTATTTATTTCTTATTTTTTTAATTCATTTTATTTATCTTTATTTTCTTTTTCTTGTTTTTATAATATTTTTTATAATTATATTATTTTATAATATTATATGTTATTATAATTATATATTATTTATTTATTTTAATAAGATTTTATTTTCTTCTGTTTATTATTATATTAATTATTATTTTTTTAATATTTAAATTATTTTATAAACCCATAAAATTAAAAAATTAATCATCAGAATTAAAAATGATTCCAAAACCATCGTAAATCAAACATCAGAATTGAGAATAATTCTAAAAAATTAAACTTATACCCATTTCCTCTACTATTAAACACATACTCATAGTGATTCCTGACAGTTAAATCAAACGTTCCATTAATTATATTCCACTAACAACTCTTGGTTTTGTGCAATCTTCTCCGTCTCTAATACGACGACTGGACGGAGGGAGTAGTAAATTCTAAATTGCAATTTTATTCAAATGTAATGGAATTTAATTAATCTATTTTCGCAAATTATATTAATTGAACTGTATGGTTCCGTATACGGAGAGTCTTGTTTTGATATGATATGAGTCGTGCATCTTCTCGAAAGTTGTAGTACAATATTTTCGATTACCAACGTATACATGCAACATTTTCAAAAAAAAATATTATAAATTATAAAAGAATTTTATGAATAGAAAACTTAGAAGATAGTTCAGTTGTTTATTTAAAATTCCAAAGGCGAGTTTTTAATTTATAATAAATTAAAAACATCTTAAAATTCTTTTCTGCATGATTTGATTGGATTGAAAACTTTATAATCCTTTCAGATTTTGAATTAATGGTTTTTTCTTTTAGAATTTTGGTATGTGTAAGATATTAAATTGATAATTGGGGTTATTGTTTTTTAAAGTTGAGGTTCTTGTTTATTACTTGCTAGATGCATTCATACTGATAATTATGGATAGATACATTGTAAGTTACTTGATACATTCTTCTTTAATTGTTTGATTCAATTTGTTTTATTACTTGATATCTTGGTATTAATTGATTGGCACATGTTAGTTATAATTTATTATTTGAAGCATTGTATAATAATGCTTGATAAACCAATATTTATTAGTCTGACATATTTAAATTTCGATAATTCTAAACACAGCCAGGTTTTTACTCAATGTAGCCATTTACAAAAAATAAATTGAATTATATAATAGTACTAATATTTCTCCCGTGTGTTGCACAAATTATTAGATTTACGTATTGTTAATAATAATAAAAATATCAAGCCTACGTTTTCACTATGGTGTATCAACGTACGCTTTATATTTTTAAAATAAAATAAAAAGTTATAATTTAAATTAAATAAAAAAATCAATTTAGTGTTCCCACTTTTATATTTTCTTAACATATAAATAATACTATATAAGTAACATAAAAAATAAACTAATATACTCACATTTTATAATATTAAATTAAATAAAATAGAAAAAATGTAATTTATGTACAACATTTTAAAGTTAACCATTTGAGTTATTTTACTAATTTAAATTAAAATTATATAATGACATAACTAACATTTGTGAAAATATTTTTAAATACCCATTTTTATAAAACACATCACAAAAATACTCACTTCTTATAACACATATAAAAAATACCCAAAAGTACAATTTCCTGCAAAAATCAAATATTCAGGTGTCATTTTTTAAAACAAAAATGGATTTTGAATATAAATCTAATTATTATATTATTTTTCTATTTTTTCTCTACATGTGATTAAAAAAATAAAATTTAAACTTAAAGAAAATAAGTGTCCGATTCTGACCGGAACCAACCCGATTCAGACCCGGAACAGACCCAATATAAAAAAAAATTCTATTGGGTCTGAATCGGGTCATTTCCGGACGTTAGACCCGGAACAGATCCAATATAAAAAAATTTTATATTGGGTATGTTCCGGGTCTCGGGTCAGTTCCGGTCAGACCCGGAACTAACCCAATAAAGAAAATTATATTGGGTTTGTTCCAGGTCTGAATCGGGTCGGTTCCGGTCAAAATCGGACACTTATTTTCTTTAAGTTTAAAATTTATTTTTTTTAATCACATGTGGAGAAAAAAATAGAAAAATAATATAATTATTAGATTTATATTCAAAATTCATTTTTGGATTAAAAAAGTACACCTGAATGTCTGATTTTTGCAGGAACTTGTACTTTTGGTATTTTTTTATATGTGTTATAAGAAGTGGGTATTTTTGTACTTTTGGTATTTTTTATATGTGTTATAAGAAGTGGGTATTTTTGTGATGTGCATAGTGTAAATGTGTATTTTGTGTTTTCACTCCTAAAATTTTATACATAAATTTCTATATTATATTTATAATTACATTGGAGAGTTGCTCATTATTTGTTATGGTACATATATATATATATATATATATATATATATATATATATGCTTGACTATTTTAAATTATAAAAATGATTAATTTGCACCATACATAAAAATTAATATATAAGTTATATAAAGTCATAGTATAACTTATCTATATAAATAATAAATTTAATAATATTATATTAATCTATCTTATTAATTTTATTGGTAATCATCATTCAATTTTGTATGTTATTATATAAATTTAGTTATAGCCGAATTACCAAAACTATATATATAAATTATCAAATTATAAATTATTGAGAAAAATAAAATACTTTGCTGATAATTAATGGAGATAGTTGTTTATTATTATAGAATATATAAATTGAAAATAAGATTGTCTATCTTTATACAAAATAAATTATGATTAGTATTAATTTAACAAATATTTAACTAATTATGATGTATTAAAATAATATAAAATAAATCTTTTTATGAAATAACCTTTCCCGCCTTTTTTAATTGTAATCACTTCTTTACTTTAGTATATTTATAGATTCCAATTTTATCCTTATAAGCCTTAATTTAAAATCTTAATTATAAAAGTAAATTACAATCACAAAACCCCAATGGTACTGTAGCCCCCTAAATTAAAATCAACACTCAAAAGCACAGATAGTAAGGAAAGATCGATGAATAACATCTTCATTATTTTCCGCAAAATCCAATTGTTTAGATTTTAAAAAAAAACAATGAAAATTGTGGCTCAGATAGTTGTAGAGAGACAGCAGAAGGGCCATCAAGCTATTTCTCCTTATGATTGTTGCAGATATAACAAAAGTGCGATCATGCCTTTCATCCTCCTATGCTGATGCTCATCCACCAAATTCTGCAACATTTCATCCATTCATGGGCAAGAGCCGCCAATCTCTTTGTAAAACTAGCATAATCAATTAGCTGCAGAAAAGGCAGAAATCCTGCGGATTGGATGCTGCACCATCTCGAAAACCTTGTTGATCAGCTTCCGGAACTTTTGCCCCTCTGCACTATAGAATGAGAATCTTTTTCCCGCAAGCATCCTCATCATGGTGTTGATGGTTGTCTCGGACACTCTCCTCAATTCCACCATGGAAGATCCTTGATCGGTGTCATTAAGGAGGTTGAGGAGCGAGCGATTCACTTTGTCCTTTTGGATTTGCAAGAACGTGTTCAGATATGAATTACAGAGCATGATACGAGCAAAAAGGTTGTATCAGAGCACCTTCTGGTTGACGATGCGGCGGAGGCTGCGGAAGTACTCCCCATAAGGAACGTCGGACAGGGTGATGTGGTTGTAGCCGATGTACAGATTCCTCCACTAGATTTGGTGAGGGCACCACCACGCAGTGGCGGAAGCCTAATTTGAGGGAGAAGATGGGGCTAGTTCAATCGGAGAGGCGGTGAAAGGGGCGATGAAGTAGTTATTGTAGGAACTGAGTCTACAATAGGCGACATGAATCGCCATTTATTAAAACTCCGGATTCGATTTATGGATATCAAAATAAATATCATGACAAACAGCAAATGCCCTATGCATGCTCCTATTTAATTTAATTCGTAGATTCAAAGGGATACCTTAAACTCCAAGGACTGATCTACAGATCTAGATCGATGACGGCAATGAAGATGGTGCAGATCTGGATCTGGAATCGATCAAAACGATGGTGTTCCTACATATCTGATCTTCTGATCTGTTCCCTTGCTCGATCCGAAAATCTGGTGAGGATACGCTACCGGATCTACAGCCGCTCACTCTCTTACAATTTCTCTCGGGTTTCAAAAATGAAACTTCAAACTTATGTGGGCAAGTGAGAAATTCATCTATTTATATAGATCTGAGAATGGGCTATTAGGGTTTAATAAACCCTAATGGGCTCTGAGCAGTGTTGGGCTAGACCAGGGATCAAATGCAAATAATAAAGTGGGCCTCCTATTAATTA
>JAPKLW010004688.1:0-25258 GCA_026898455.1 Plectranthus barbatus
ATTGGAAGTGATTGAGAATCTATTTGACTTTGAATACTTGCTGTTTAAATTCTCCAAACTTCAGCTACTTGTTACCATTATTTGTCCTTCTTCGTTGATAATGTGTTTTTGAAGATATGGTGATGCCTTAACAGTTTGATATATTTATGAGGATATATTTGTGTTGTTTGTCTCTTTTCTTTGATGCATGGTATTAGTGTCTCATGAGATTGCTTCTTATTCCATATACTTCTCTATAATTTTTTTTTTGACAAATTTATCGAGGGAATAGTGTTCGAGCTTAGAAATTAACATAAAAATTTCTTGTGGTCTATTACTTGCTTAGGTTGGATCTAGGCAATACATTGTATTCCCTGGACGTTATATCTACACGCAGAGGCTTAAAGGTGCGAGTGTGAATGATAAGGTTAGTGTTGGCTCCTCAATAGAGACTACTTCAGAATCCTATGATGATCAATGAGTAGTTTGGCTTTGGTTGTCTTTCTGTCATATTGAATTGTTCGGCTGAATACAAGTTGATGCAATGTTGTGACATCCAATGGTGACAGGAATTGGTTGTCGTTTGCTTGCATCTGTAATCCTTTTCTCATTATAATGGAAGTCTTCAAATCTTGATGTTTGTGTAAAAAGTGTGCCTCTTAAATCCATGCTCTGATGTCGATGAAGTGAAACTACGGTGTTACCTGGTAAAATAGGTGTTTGAATCCCTGATTCTAGCTTGGAGTAACTCCATTTTGTAGACTGATGTTTCACTTCGGTAACGTCTCATGAATTCAAGATCTTTACTTCAGAATCATCTCTAAATGGACCGGCCTCATTGTTGATAATTTGCTTGAGATAGAAGAAGAGGATTTTATTTTGCTTGGTGAAAAGGTAGCCCATGATGAAAGAAATATTAGTTACAGTAAACTATCTGTTTCGTGTTACTATAATGTCGAACTCTGTATGATTGTTATTGCGCTGCAGAAGCAGAAGCCTAAGACGACTGCTGCATTTTCAAGTTTTGATTGTTATGCTGAATTATTTTGCGGATATCAATTGTTGTGTCGGTCTTACTTTATCCTCGTTCTTTTATCTTCGATAATAGCTTTCTATACGTTATCGATACGTTGTAACTCTACTTGTTCAGATCACCCTAAATAAGGTGTTGCTTGTGGGAACAAAAACAAGCACATATATTGGAAAACCAGTTGTGGCTAATGCTACAGTGGAGGCCATTGTTGAAGAGCAAGTATGATCACATTTCACGATGCTTTCTTGTGTATATACTCTCGGATTGTTCTCACCGGTAGTTTTCTATGCAGACGCTGGATAAGAAGGTGATCGTTTTCAAGTACAAGAAGAAGAAAAACTACAGAAGAAACATCGGGCACAGACAGGTTCGTTCATCTCTCACGTGTTTATTATTATTATCCCAGTAGTGTTGCATTGCACGTAGCAAAACGCTTCGTTTCTTGGTGTTTACAGCCTATTACGAGGATACGGATCACGAGCATCACGGGATACCAAGACTCGCCTTTCGTCACCCTTGATGCGTGAGTAAGATATTACCATGGCTCACCGCACCAGGTTAAAAATGGTGTCTGTTTCATTTCATTTTTTTGAGAAGATGACGCTGTCTGCTGTCGACGCCATGGTCAAATTTCAAATTTTGGTATTGGAGTGTTAAATTCCATTTAGGGCAGTACATCATTTCATTCTCAAATCTTGTTTTGACAATTTGTGTTTCCCACGTTCTGTCTGGCATGCAACTGCAGTTTCTTGTGCTTAACACCCCCCCCCCAAGCCGAGTCGAGTATCTCCATGCTCGAGTTCGAAAATTTTGAGCTTGATCGAGCTCAAATTTTCAAGCTTGACTCGGTGTCAAACTTGCCAAGCTTGACTCGGCTCAATCGAGTTAGATATTTTTATTTTGTTTTAAATTTAATAAAAAATTTAGTTATTTATTATTAAACAATAAATTTAGGAATAAAAATTTAAATTATATTAATCTCGATAAGGCTCGTGAGCGTAGCTTGACTCGTGCTCTGTTTAAGCTCGAGCTTGATAAAGCTTGTGAGCCTATCAAATTGAGAATCATGAAGCTCAAGCTCGAGTTCGACAACTCTCGAGTAGCTCGAGCTCAACTAGTTTTGAGCCAATTTCGACTTTTTTTCAAGCTGATTCTGAGTAGCTCGTGAGTCGGCCTTAATCATGCTCATCCCTAATGAAAACTATATAGAAATACTCACTTATCGATCGTGGGCACGTGTTAATGTGCTCACAAGTTGATATGGCAAACACATACTAACAAATGCTCACGATAGCCATTTCTTGATTACTACAAACGATAAAAACACCATTGATGATGTAGACGGCAATCTGGAGGCAAGAAGCTTAAAAGAAATGATGAGAAGAGCAATACAAATATACAACATCTATTTGGTGGGAGCCTTCACAATATCATAAATGAGACTAATAATTTAATGCTCTATAATGAGTGTGGAGTAAACACTGGAATAAAGAAATATCTCTATAGGCAACAATTCGAATTTGAATCGAATCAATATATACATAGTAACATCATGTGTTACTTGTAATGCATGAATGTAAAATTTCACAATTTTCTGCTGTGTTAGAAGTGTATTTTCTTCTGCAACCCGAACAAAGGACTCATCCCTCCCGTTCCAGCTCTATTGATACACTCGCTTTCTCTTCATAAGGGTCGGAAATAATAAAATAGATCCAATGAGGAACAGTACGGCCAAGGTCTTATAATCGTATAGATCTTTAACGGACTTGAGATCCCCGAGAGCAATCCCAGCCTGAAAAATGATGGAAATGTAGCATCAAAGATCTTGCTATTTGCACGAAGCATGGTTACGCGCATATATATGTTTGATTCTGCAATACTTTGATGCAATGTTAAGGATCCAACATTAACATTGGCTCAAGTATAGACATCATTTCACCAAAAAATGAGACAAGCAATGATCATGAGCTAAGTTCTTAACAAGATTCCTACATTATGATGACAGCTGACATTTATTGTCTATCACGCATTTTCTTGAAGAGTCTATTGTCCACCATCCTATTTAATACTCCCTTTGTCCCACGGAGTTAGTCTCATTTGGTGTCGGCACAATAACCAAGGAGATAGATATAATGGAAATCAATAATTTTATGAGATGGACAAAGTGGAAAATGAATTATGAAACTAATTTCATGTGACAGAGAAAGTAATAACCATGGTGGATATACCAACAGCCATAATAAACTTGAAATAGAGACATTATTTAAGGGCACAAGCATAAAAAAAAGTGGGTAAAGCTTACTCTGACAGTAATATAGGAGGCTGGAATGATACCAATGACAGTTGCCAGAAAGAATGTAAGAAATGGAATATCTACTATTGGTGAAGCCAAATTGATGAAAAGATTCGGTAATGTGGGGGTCACCCTCAGAAAGAGCATGTAGTTAAGCAACTTGTCTCTATGCTTTGCTATCTGAAATCAGTAAAGATGAAAGCAGCAACATATGCCAAGGTCAATGATTGTGCTGATAATCAGGATAGGTAACATAATTAACACTATACCATAAATAAAAAGTATGCAAACTCCAAACATTACTAAACTGCCATTCTCATGATACACACACACATCATAAACTGCTAGTCTCTCTTGTATTGATCCATTTTAACACAACACACAACCAGAGCATAGGTTTACATCAGAAATCAAATAACCTAACTATAACAGACTAGAAGGTCATATTAATCAATTGAGTTGAACCATGGGGACAAAGGAATACGATACTACAGCAGGTTAATCAAGTATAAGATCAAGCATTGCGATTACCATTTTTTTCTCAAACTTTTGAGTTCCTAAACTGTTAAATGTGATAGTTGAAATGGAAAGGGGAAAGCAAATGTACCTCTGCCTGAAAGTATCTTAGCTTTTCAGGCCACAACCAGATAACAATGGGTCTGCCAATTAGTTTAGACAGAAAATAGCAAGATGATGCACCAGCAGTGGCATTAAAGACAACCAAGAAAAGGCCTTTGCCAACTCCGAAAAGAGCTCCAGCTAGCAAGGACATGAAAATTGTCCCTGGTATCATAAACGTCTGCATGAATATGTATGTTGAACAGTAACCCAGAATGAACTTTGTTGGGTAATGTTGAGCATAGCTTGCAAGATGATCTCTGAAACGCAATATAAATGTCAACGTAGAACTAAAAAGATACAAAATTTACACAGTGGAGGTATCAACAAAAGCAAGCAGATCTACTGATAGCTAAATTACAAGCTTATATGCAACTCAGATTTTCTTACATTAAATCTTGATGTTATTTTTGACAAGAGATGAACTTGATCTTTCATACTTGAACCTAAGAGATGAATATGCATTTTACTCGGGGTTTCTGATCTTAATTCTTCCTTCAAAATGGTTCCCATCTAGAGAATCATGGAAGGCCTCTGCCCCTACTGTCACTTGCCGCGATAATAGTCTAGATTGCATATTTCAAGGTTCTCATTGTTAGCAGATTACAGAATCCAGCTCAGCATATTAATCGTACAAGGGGTTGCGGGTTGTTACAACAGTAATAGGTGCATTGAAATTGATATACAAAAAATCCCCTTTTCTATTTCTCTTCCTGCTACTATGGCATTTCTATTTTACTCAGCCCATCCTCTGTATTTTCTCACTCATCAATAGACGACATTGCACCAAATAAGATAGGAGAGGATTCATCTACAAACAAGTACAATAATGGCAAACACAATTCCTCAAAATGTTAATACATAGCATACCATCAATCATCGAACAATATTCAGCTTTTTCACAAAACCAAAGAAGATATCATGTAAACAAAATCTTGAATTACAATCAATGATAACAAACAAGCAAAAAGAATGGCGCTTACTTGAGCAAGCGAAGATCTGCAAGAGTGCGCGGCAACTTGAGCATCTCATATTCCGCAGCAGGCATTGTAAGGTAAACGCAAAGCAACCCCGAGAAAAATACCAAAAAAATCCCCAACGCCGCCCCGAATTCCCACCTAGACAGCGGCGATTTATCCGCCCTGTATTTCTTGTCAGTCGGAGAATCCGCATACTTCTCCCGATCCTCGTCCAACACCCTCCCGCCACCGGTCTCCACATACAGGCTCCGCGGCGCCGCCATGGAAATCGACGGCGATGCAGCTGACGTGGAAAACGACTCGAACAAATTGTTGGGAGCCGATGAACTGCGCAGGATTTTAGTCTTCATTATGATAACAAAAATACGAGGGAAGAAGAAACTTGTTGTGGGATTCAATCATTCCTTCTGCTTCTGCAATTAACAAATCAAAACCATCTCACTCAAAAATACGTTCAATTTACGAGGGATTTGGGTGGATTTGCTAACGCAACTCGGAATTTGGGGGAATTTCGTCGAATCGAGCTGGGTTGGATTGGCGATTTACTGAATTCCGTCCAAAATTTATAACGGAGAGAAAAAAAAAATTAAAATCAAGAAATCAGAATGTAGGGTTAATATGGATCATCAAAAAACCTAGAACTAAAAATAAATAACAAATCTGTGTCCCTCTTAATCTGCATTAAGATATAATTGGATCAGGAGTCAAATCATGGTCCAATTGTTTGAACTTCGAATTTGGGAATTCAAACGTGGTTTTAGGGATTTCGTTTGGTTGGATCGATTTCCAACTCAAGCATATGCGTTTTGGATTCCTATTATTCGTAAACATATACACATAAATTTATTATTAATTCAACAACATTATAAACGTGCCTTAAAATTAGTTAAACTACATAAATAATAATGAAAAAGACAGATCATACCTTTAAATGCCTTAAATATTACCTCCCACTCGGATCACAGTGGTAAAAACACGTTATTATACTTAAAAACTTACTTACTCCCTCAGTTCCAATTATTTGGTCCGAGTTACTATTTAAGGATGTTTCAATTATATGGTTCAATTTTTATATTTGATATTATTTTTCTTTAGTAATTTACTATTATACCGCTGAATAATTTTGAAAAAATGAGAATATTAAATATAATATTATGAAAACGAAAAGTTAATTAATGCTTTAAATAAGAGTAATGTTGAAAGTTTATTTAAATATTAAATAATTTTTAACAAACGTTCAAGATCAAACTGGACCATATAATCGGAACGAAGAGATTATATATTTGAGAACATTGGGTATATGAATTTTAAGTTAGTGTATTATATTTTTTAAAAAATAGGTTAAATATTGCTTGGTTCATGCATATCGATATTATTTGTATCGCACAATTAGATTTATAAATATTAAATGCAAGTAGTTATAAAAATAAAAAGGAAATTTTCAGGTAGAGAAAATATTATTATAGTTTTTGTTTTTTTGAATACATACAAACATGTGAGCATAGTATTTTAAACATTCTAAATCAAATATATAATTTACCTTTTTTATAATTCACCTTTTTTATTGATTCCTATGGATTGGATCAAAAACAATTCTTAAATGAGGCCAGAGATGAATTGATGAAAAAATCTTTATTGGTTCTATATTTTTTTCTGATAGATGGTTAGAACTTTGTATGGGCTCAAATTCCAGAGAGAGGTCCACTAGAGATCAGAAATTGTGAAGAAACTACAATATCTTTCTTTTATTCATTCCAGACAATCGTACACTTTAATTGGTTAATATCTAATTATATGAATGCATATTTTAGTTAAAAACTATCAAATTACCCGTGCGTTGTACGGACATATTTTATATATAGAATTTTAAAAATATATTAAGGGTCCGTTTGGTTGGTGGATGTCGGAATGAGAGAATTGAATTTCGAAACACACCCTTTAGTTGAAGGACATGAGAATGTATGAATGAGAATGATACCCAAATATTATGAAATCACAAAACCCTCATTCTCATTTATCATTCGAAAATTTAAAAAAAAAAATCAAATTATTTATTTCTTATATTTTTTATCTCTTGTTATTTTATAATTATTTTTTATTTATTCTATTATTATCTTAAATCCTCCATTGTTTTTAATAATGATCATATTAACCAAAACTATTATATTAATAATATTATTATTTTAAAATATTATAATAATTATATAATATTAAATATTTTTATTGTTAGGAAATTTGTTAGTAATTTCCTTATCTTATTATTATGTTTTGGTGGGTCAAAGTATACTCAAGCCATCTTTAGTATTGTCTCTAGATAGATAGTTTCAGCATAGTCAAACATGTAAAGTCCTGTGCTGGAGCTAATATGAAGACGAGACTGACCAATCAATCTAGTATGGTTCACTCGGTACAACAAACTTACCAGCATAAGGGCCAAGCATACTCTGATGGATGACGTCACCAGCATGGACTTGCAAGTATGATGACATCAGCATAGACTTCCGAGTCTAGGTCCCAGCGTATAGAGACAAGAAGAATCGGTTGAGGAACGTACTGACGAAGTACAGAGTTTAAGGATTGGAGATGCCTTAAAGTCTGCAAGCACAAAACCCCAAGTTTTGTTACCTAGGACAACAAGTCTGAGTTTCCTCAAACTGACGAATACTGCCGTTCTGACACAAAGACGAACCGTCGCTGTCACTGTCAGAAAAAGGCGGAAAAGGTGCAAAACATCTGAAAAGCACCACCTACCCGCCTAGAGCAGCAGTCTACAGAGACATTCGATTGGACATCTTCTAATTTGTCTCTAACGGGTATTTATTTCAAACCTTCAACCTCACGGCTATAAATACCGGAGGATTCTCAAACAGAAGAAGGTTACAGACACGAAAAGGATACGCATAACGAACAACAAACAAACAAATGACGAACAAGGTCACTTAAATCCGAACTAAGCTAACCACTTAACGTTCGAGGCTTTTTTAAGCTTTTCCGTGTGTCACATTCGTGAACACGAGACACAGAACCTTTGAGTTCTTGAGTTATTCTCTTGGTAGTTTTTCTCTCCAAGAAAGACTACAATAGTCAAGTATGTCTTGTACTCTTATTTTTACAGACAACCTGCCGCCGAGGACAGAGTTCAAGGGAGAACTATAAACACCCTACTCCGGCGACGAAGAGGCTGAGTGGTGCGCCTACACTCTGAGGAGTTGCGAAGTGAAGAAACGGAGCAAGGACCAGGCGAGTGCGCTTGTGGACTGAAGGACGGGGCATTCTTCAGCAAACAATAGATCGTAGGAGCACCTGTAAAGTTCTGAGCTTAGTAGATTACCAGACCGAGAGTCTGAAGAGTGGACGTAGGACGGTTTAGTCCGAACCACTATAAATTCGTGTCGTTTATTGCTTTTATTTTACTGTCAACATCCTTTCATTTTAAACTCAACACTCAAGTGTTGCAGTATATATTGAATACTGGCATAAAACATACTTGACCTTAAGTACCTGAACAAAGATTTGACAAACTAAGCTGACACGTCACCATCAGTTTGGATATGTGCAAGTATACCGAACAAACATATTTAATTTTCCGCAGTGCACTTTTAGTATACTCTGATAAATCGGGACCAACAAGTGGTATCAGAGCGGTCAGTCCTTACAGGCTGGTCGTTTTGAGTCGCTTAGGACTGGTATCCATTCCTTTTACAGTTTGCTTGTCTTATCTTACAAGCTCAGGTATATTGGAGTCATGATGAACATACTCAAGTTGTCACCGTACAATCCGGAGAAGTACAAGACATGGAAGAAGAGGTCTTCCATCCAACTAAAGAGCATTCATCCGGAAATGATCGAGGTGTTGGAAAGTGGACCAATAAAGATTACTAAGGTCCTTCCACCACTTGGCACTGAAGGCGCGAGGGCAGTTGAAAAACCGTACGAAGAGTGGACTCTAGAAGACAAGAGGAGGAATCAGCTTGATTCCGTAGCTCTAGAGGCCATACTATCTTCTTTGCCAGAAGCTCTGGTGAAGGAAGTCATACAGTTCAACAACGCCAAAGAAGTATGGGATTACCTCGCACACTTTGCCATGAAACCGATCAAATGAAGTGCAACAAGTTGCAAGTGTGTGTCGACAAATACGAGTTATTCCAGATGCAACCTGGAGAGACTATAAAGGCGATGGAAAAGAGATTCAACACCATCGTCAGCGAGCTCAAGGCATTGGACAGGACATACACTAATGCAGATCTCAATGCCAAGATCTTGTCCAAAATGCCAAAGGAGGACTGGTTCGTCAAGACAACTGCGCTGAAGGAAAATGACCTGTCAAAATTGACGACCAAAGAAGTGTTCGCCCAACTCCAAGCCCACGAATGAGACATCCAGATGGTGAACAAGAACGAGGCGATCCGAGCAGCCAGCTTGCCAAGCCATCAAGCTGAAGATGCAGCTTACTTCGTAAAGAGGGATTCTAAATGGAAACCCATTCCATATTGACCGGCCAGCTGGTCAGTCAAGCTTACAACAAGAGAAACCAACAACACCTGGTTCTCAATCAAAGGAAGGAGAAAGCTCAATCGCCGAGCTTGAAGAGCAAATGAGGAAGCTTTCCAAACTCCTATAGAAGGCGAAAGGGAAGAAGGAAGCTCTCAACTCCGAGGAAAAGAGATTCATCAAGCGAACCCCTAGAGTATGCTTCCAATGTGGTTCCTCCGAACATCTGAAGTTTGAGTGTCCTTCAATGGACAAAGAACTGAGATGCCAGAAATCCCTGATCATGATGAGGACTACTAATCTGAGGAGGAAGCTGACGAAGAAGCCCTCCTAGCATTTATGGTAGCATTCGGAGAGGAAGCTGAGTATGAGACGGAAGCTGATAGTGAGACAGCGCTCACAGCTTCAAGTGAGCAGGTAAATACTCATCTCATCACTAAATTATCAGCATGTATCCTCGATGAATCTGAGTCGTACTGCTCCGACTCAGAGGATGTTACTTTAGACATTTTATCTCTAGAATTTCAAAAATTTTATGAAATCAAAAATATCTTAGCTGGCGAAAACACCTCACTGAGATCACAAGTTTCAGCTTTGTCCAAGGAGATTGAAAAATCAAGGTCTATTAGTGAGGAGCTAGCAAAACTTAAGGAAGATCACTCAACCTTGCTTAAAAGTTTTGAAGATTTAAAATCTGAGTGAAAATCCTTAAACATAACCATCATTGAGCAAGATGAGACGCTTTATTTTTTCAAGAAAGGCTCATGAGGGCTTGATGAGGTCATGAAAAGCATGAGAGAGCCTTCAGATAAATCAGGGTTAGGTACGAAAATGATTTGAGCAATGAAAACCCTGCACCTACTGGTACTAAGAGACCCATCATTTTTATAAAAGAAAAACTTAGTACGCAGTTTGAGTCGAGTGGTCAAGGGGTAGGATTCAAAGTGCCAGCCCATACTGGCAATGCAAAAGGTTGGTTAACCAACAACCCCAAGGTGACAGATCAGTATGAGAATAATAAGTCCAAAGCTAAGGGTAAGCTGGTAAAACGTTATGACCCTAAGCTGGCAAGATCTCACGCTGACAGGAAGTCAGTACGGCCTTAGAAGTTGACTAAGCAGTATGTTTCCACTGCAAGGAAGTCAGCTCCCACGACCAGTTCAGCCAAGCAGCCAACATATGTTGCAAGGAAGCTGAACACCCAACCCGGTCAGCACACTAACCGGGGAACCAAATATCAAGCTGTACTTGAGAGGAGGAACATACCAAGTAGGGGGAACACCTACTTGAGGCCAGAGCCAAATCACACTTTTCATTTAAAGGCTATGAAGGCTAACCAAGGTGGTCCATGCTTGTACAATAAGCTACCACTAAGGTACTCACAACCGGAACTCAGATTCCGAGGTTCTCAAAAGAAGCACACTTCTAAGAGAACTACACACACTGCTACACCTTCCCATTCAAAAGTCTTGCATTCTATCAAAAGGAAGGGAAAGGTTCCTGCTAGTGATAACAACATGATTACACCTGCTATCAAGATCACAAAAGTGTGGATCCCCAAGGGACTAATCACACGAGCTAATCCCGTTGGACCCGCAGATACTCAGGAACCTAAAAATCAAACCTTGTGATTGCAGGAATAGGTACTGCAGGAGAGAAGCGAGTGGATCCTCGACAACGGATGCTCAGCACACATGATAGGAAACAAAGAATTCTTCTCTGAGCTCAACATGATCCGAGGACCACCGGTGTTGTTTGTTGACAACTCCAAAGGAAGAGTCATTAGAAGGGGATGCATCGAGCAAAATAGATTAAGGCTAATCAATGTATCACTCGTCACCAAACTAAAGCACAACTTACTCAGCGTCAGTCAACTCAGCGAGAATGGATATATAGTCTGCTTTGAAGAATCAGAGTGTCAGATCAAGGATAAAGCTATTAGAGACATTAAGCTGAGGGGAGTTCGCAAAGGTGGACTCTATGTAGTGACTGGCTGAGCGGGCAGACTGACTCATGCTTTGTTGCCACCAGTACGACAGAGACAAACTGGCTATGGCACAAGAGATTGAGCCATCTGAATTTCAAAACAATCAATTATTTGGCCAAGCACGATCTGGTAAAAGGTTTACCAAATGGAGTGTTCAAGAAGGAAGGTGTTTGCAAGGCCTGTCTGCAAGGGAAGCAAACCAAGGCCTCCTTCAAGAACAAATCAGTCAGCCCAAGCACTACCCGAGTGCTGGAGTTACTTCACATGGATCTATTCGGTCCTATAACTCCCCCTACCATTGGAGGCAAAAGATTCTCACTAGTAGTTGTGGACGAATACTCGTGCTATACTTGGATCAAACTTCTCAAGGCCAAGAACGAGGTGGAAATCATGCTACCAGAGCTAATCATGCGAGTCCAGAATCAACGAGAGGTTATAGTGAAGAGGATTAGATCCGACAATGGGACAGAGTTTTACAGCGGCCCACTGATAGATTTCTGCACGAAAGCCGGCATCGGGCATGAGCATTCAACTCTAAGAACTCCGCAGCAGAATGGGCTAGCAGAACGAGAAAATCGAACATTGAAGGAAGTTGTTCGGACCATGCTGGTTGAGACCAGCTTGGGTGAGAAATATTGGGGCGAAGCATTGATGACAGCGTGCTACACTCAGAACCGAAGTGCTATCAATGACAGATTTCAAAAGACCCTATACGAGATATATCATGGTTGTAAGCCTTCCTTAGCTCATCTTCGTACTTTTGGTTCACCATATTATGTTCACAATAATGGAAAGTCAAAATTGAATGCCTTTTCTCCCAAAGCTGATGAAGGCGTGTTCCTTGGCTATGGCACCCATCTCACAAGGGATATCGGGTATTCAACAAGACTACCAAAGTTGTGGAGATAACATGTAATGTTATTTTTGATGAAACTACTTTGGTGCGCAGGACCATGAAAGAGCTGGGAGAAGAAATTCCTGAGATCAATGATGTTAATAATCAGTCGGGCACGAATTTCTTCAATGCTGAACCGATTGTTACGACAAGATCTATGAAGGATGGATCTTCTCAACCAGCATCCTCGATTGACCATCAAACAATCGAGAGGGTCGATGATGCGAATGATCATGCTGAGACCTCGAATTCTATAACCCTAAAAGATAGCATACATCAAGGGGGAATTCATACTGGTGTCTTCCAAGCTGATGATGCTGATGAAGAACATGAAGAACCAGGAACGCATACTGACAATACTGAAGTCCAGCCTGATGATCAAGAAGCTAGGATTGAAGACGGTCAAGCTCAGACAAATGTCGAAGACAAAGCTGAAGCAGAAAGCGGAGTACAGACTGAAAACGGAGTCTATATTGAAGACCATGCTAAGACTCATCTTCCAGTATAGACCGACCAAGGCACAGATATTCAAGTGTCGGAAAATGAGATTATCCCTGAAGACTACTTTCTCACCGACGTGCCTTTCATTCAATCCGTCCAGGTCGACGAACTTTAACGATCTAAATAGCTTTGCAACCATCCAGAAGCAGCCGTACTGGATGATGTCACCAATCCAGTTCGAACCAGACAAGGAAGTGCACTACTTACATGCTACATCTCTCAGATCAAGCCAACAAAGGTAGCAGACGCACTACAATCAGCTGACTGGATAAATGCAATGCAAGAGAAACTTGCAGAATTCACTCGCAACCATGTTAGGGACTTGGTAGATCGTCCATCACACCAGTCTGTGATTGGAACCAAGTGGGTATTCAAGAACAAGCAAGATGAAGCTGGTAACATAGTCAGAAACAAGGCCAGACTAGTTGCCAAAGGATATGCGTAGTGCGAAGGTATCGATTTCGATGAGACCTTTGCTCCTGTAGCCAGACTGGAGGCTATCTGGCTCTTTCTAGCCTATGCTGCATATCACAGTTTCACGGTCTATCAGATGGACGTGAAAAGTTCCTTTCTTAATGGCGAACTAAAGGAGGAAGTATACGTTGAGCAACCTCCTGGTTTCGAAGATGGCAATCAAGTGTACAAGCTGCGAAAAGTACTATATGGATTGAAATAGGCACCACGAGCTTGGTATGAGACCCTATCCCAGTTTCTGTTGAAGAATGGATTCAGAATGGGAAGATAAATAGGACCCTGTTTTTAATCAAGGACGATGAAGATATTCTACTGGTCCAGATCTATGTCGATGATATCATTTTTTGGTCGAAAAATTTGAGCCTTTGCGAGAAATTTGCCCAGCTTATGCAGAGTCATTTCCAAATGAGTATGATGGGCAAAATGACGTACTTCTTAGGGCTACAAGTTCATCAGTCCAGTGAAGGAATTTTCATCAATCAGAAGAAGTACACCAGAGATCTGATCAACAAGTCTCTTCCAGAAAAGACTAAGTCTCTGCGGATTCCTATGAGCACAAGTGTACAGATCACATTGGACGAAGATGGAGAGTCAGTAGATCCATCAGCTTATAGAGGAATCATAGGGTCACTCCTATACTTGACAGCAAGCCGACCTGATATTTCATATGCCGTCAGAGTATGTGCGAGATTTCAAGTCAATCCGAAGAAATCGCACATGGACGCTGCCAAAAGGATAGTAAGGTATCTGAAGTGCACTGAGTCACTTGGAATTTGGTATCCCAGATGTGACGAGCTTATTCTCAATGGATACTCAGACTCAGACTTTAGTTTAATTGTGATCCGATAAATTGGCGAGCAACCCAATATTTTTGTATCGAGATAATATCGATCGATAAATTTCATAGACCGATGAGAATATCACGGTCTCCCGTAAAAATGACGTGAAGAGATGTAGAGATTGAAGGGATTCGTGAACTGAATCACGAAGTCCGTTTGCCAAGGATCGTTAATTGGAATATCAAAAATAAATTGCTATGCCTATGAACAATCCTAGCATGCTCCCATATTATTATGCATAAGAAGGTTATGCGGAATACCTGGATTGAAGAACGATGAAGAACGCGTGCGTAGAGATGCCCTTTGATCTTTCCCACTCACCAAGATTTAATTTCCTAACAGATTGAGGAAATTAATCTCAAAGAAAATAATAGATATTTTCAAAAATAAGAGGAGAGAGAGAAGAAGAATCCTCCTGATCTGATCTTCTGATCTGTATCCCAACTCGATCTGAAAATCTGGTGAAGATTATCTATCAGATCCTTTTCCCGGTTGAGAAGCAGAATTTCCTCCTCGTATCAAGAACTCACTCGATCACCACAGCTCCCAATGCTCTGGTTTGCTGTGTGCAACTTGTGATCTTATGAGAAGTAGGTGTATTGAGTTCTGAGGTGCTGAGGCCTATTTATAGGAAATTCTTAGCTTCTATTGGGCTTGAGTTATCATGGGCCAGACCAGGGACCAGAATGCAAATAGCAAATAAGGCCTATCAATTAATTAATTCCCATATTCAACCCAGAATATAATTAATTAATTAATATTGATTCATGCCACCAGAGAATCAATACTGTCCTACCTATTTGCTACCACGTTTGAGGAACGGGTTGCATTGGACTCGGTTTATCCCCACATTTAAGGTTACAGACATTCGTTAATTAATTTAAGCTCTGACAAGCTATTTAATTAATTAACATCTTTAATTCCTGAATCAATCCACTCAAACCTTTTCACTTATGCTTGAACTTAATCAGCCTGCAGGACTTTAGCATAACGAACCTTTTGAGCTGTTCAGGGAATGTCACCATCCTATACTGGATGTGGTTACCTAGTTCAGATACCAGACAGTCATACACAGATTGATATCACCCAAGACTGCAGAAGTACAGGTTCAACTAGAACCCTCTCTACAACTCAAAGTGATATACAATATATGTATACTTCTGTATCCTCATATAGGTTTAAGATTCCATCGAGTCATAAAGATCTAGATTCTTTTAATGTCAGATAAAAGAATCGATCTCGACTTAGGTCCTCATCAATGTGTACCCCACACCAGCATACCAAGTCATCCAAGATAAGATGCTTATCCGCATATGCTGCAGCCTACACCGACAGTTTATCCTGGAACTGTCTCAGCTGTGATGACTATTTATATCTCGCTAGGTCAAACGATCCATACGATCTTCCGTGATCTTCTACACACCGTATGATCTCCCTATCGACGAGATAACAGGATAATTGTGTTTGCGACACATGTTTGTTAATTCAGACAGGAGATGAACATACAACAATTATGATTCCCAGTATATTAACCAATAAACCTTGTACATAATATACCAATCATAATGCTTTCAGTATATAAATCCATCAGAGATGACGTGAGTTGATGTCAAGGTGACCGATGTGACAAGCGAATGACAACTACTTTAATTTTTTGACTTTCGGTAATACCGAAACTATCCCTCCTTTCTTTCTATAAATAGAAAGTGTCACTCTCACTCAATACTTTCCTTTTTCTCCACACAATTTACCAACCTTTTTCCGGCGAGTCTCCGGCGAAGTCATTTTAAGGTAAACAACATGATTTTTAGGGTTTTTAACCTGTCCTCTTCCATTTTCCAACCTCATTTCTTCCATTTTCATTGTTTTAGAGGTTGTGATTAAGCCAAACTCTAGGAATCGTCAAGATTACGTGATCCTAGTATCTTCGAGAGGTATATCTAAACCCGTATCAAGTTTATATTCGATTTTGAGCATGTTTGCCATTTTTTTGCCCTAGTTAGAATATTATGTTTCTAGGCTTATTTTTGAGTTCTTGAGCACGTATTTGAAATGTTAAGCATTTATATCAATTCTACCATGTTTATGATGTTTATGATTCTTAGAATCATGTCTAGACTCGTTATATATGTTAGAAAACTATTTGGTGTTGTTGAAAATTGAATGGACGAGCCCGGATAACAGTTTGAGCCAAAAAATCACTTTTTTGCGCCGAAGACCGCACGCCTCTGTTTCAGTCGACATGATTTCATGTCGGTCAATATGTGTGTGTTGGTCGACACATTCTGTCGGTCGACACAGAGCACTCAGCTCGAATTCTCGCACGTCGATCACTTGTTTCGATCGACATATGTCTGTATCAGTCGATATCTTTCATGTCGATCGACATCCTCCATTTCAGTTGACATAGATAATTTTTGAATAAAATATTCATATCGGTTGACATAATTGCATGTCGGTCGACACATCCATTTCTGTCGACATGCCTTATTTCGGTCAATATGCTCATGTCGGTCGACACACTCTGTGTCGATCGACACATACCATATTTTTGAATTTTTTGATTTTCTTCCATCAATCGATTCACCCTATTTTCTATTTCGGTCGACATCTCCTACATCGATCGATACAGAGAGCTATTCTTTTCTTTCTTGCTCTCTCTAAAACCTTTTGATTCGAACCAACTTCGATTGTTTGATCCGATCTTTCATAACTTAAACTTTACTTGAAGCCAATTGATGAATTGAACTTGTTAAACTTTGAACATTGAAATCCTATCGAAATTTGATTTGTATTCGAGATTTAAACTCTCTTGATTGTATCTTTAGACAAGACTTGAAACCAATTGATGAGTTCTAATACACTTGATCAATTACACATCGATTCATAATTGATTATGAAACTTCTTTCAATCATAATCTTTGGAGCAATGCTCAGACATTAGACGAAGTCTCGTGCTTGTTCAGTTAAATTTGAACTATGAATTCATTTTTTGAATAACGCTCAATATTGAATCACGAGTGGCAACATCAATATTTGACTTCCTTATTCGTCAAACCAAATTGATAAATTATTCTTTCATATCCTTCTATCCGATGGCTCAAGACTTGAAAAGTCAATGAATGATTAAGAGTCTAGAATCATTTGAATGTATCAATCTATATTCCTTGAGGATTCACCCAGATTCCTTATTTTATAGGAAAGGGCAAAGAGAAGATCATTGACTAGATCGACCTACTGCCTAACTGCACTTAGTTAAGGTGGGCTTTCTTACCCCTTTATCGTGGGTCAAACTAAAATAAATAATGATGTTTTCTTTTCAAGCAAATCAAGCATGAAATAAATGATATTTTGTTTTCAACTATTTTGTTATTGCCTATTGTTTTGTGTTTGATATCTGTCCTCTCTATGGGGAACCCCACTTAGAGAAGAACATGAAACGTATTCAACGTGGATGTTGGCTCTGCATTTTGCGAGCCTTAACGATCGTGCCCTGGTAGTGAAAGAGATACCATGGGTTAGTGCACTGTGATGCTGACATGCTAGGGGTCGTGCCCTACTCGGACGAGTATCGTGACTGTGGTAGGAGGCCACCTTTGTAGATAGTTTAACTGTTGTAATAGAGCATGCTCATTCTCATAAAATATTTGCCATGGGAGGGTTTCAGACTTAAAACCCCATGTGCGACCCGATGTAAAGGCATGACAAAATTATATGTATGTATTGTTTTCGGACATGTGTTCACTAAGTACAATTTATACTTAGCCCCGTGCATTATTTCTAAAATGTACATGTTAAAAGAAGCCTTAGAGCAGAGTACGAGGCAGCAGTCGGGGTGGAGCTGAATGAAGACCCACTTTTGTAATAGTTAGATGTTGAAGTATGTATCTTCATATGAATACTTCATTGATAACTTTCCGGTGCTAAAACTCTTAATCTTCTGTTAGACTTTTGTTGTTATTAAACTCTAATATTTCATCACTCTAGAAGCCAAGATCCCTTCTCGAGGAGGTACTTTAAATCTTCTTTTGCCATACTTGGGATATTTGTGTTGATTTACATCTTGAATTGCTTGATCTTTCTTTATTGATTATTATCCCAAATGCATGTCTCGCACCCGATGTGCCTCAATCTCTGGTTTATGCCTTGTTTTCAAATCGAGGCGTGACATATAGTGCTCCCCTATATATATATATGGGCATGATCTAGTGAGAATAGTCTTTACCATGAGAAAATAAGAATAAATCCTAGCCATAAATTTCGCTCAATGTATGCTCCAGATCTTTCCAAAATTTTCGCTAATTTTATCCCCAAAAACCTTCATTATAGGGTAATTTCATCATTTTGCTTATAATTAAAATTCATCGTGCAGTATAATAACAATTTTGCTTTCATTATACTATCGAAATACTTTCATTATAGAACCAATCTACTTTCATTATATGACAAACTTATAATACAAATAATGTCTTGCATTATAATGTCAATTGACTTTCATTATATGACTAACTTGTAATAAAAATATCGTCTTGCATTATAACATCAATCGACTTTCATTATATGACAAAATTGCAATAAAAATATTATCTTGCATTATAACATCAATCGACCTTCATTATTGACAAATTTAGAGAGAGACAATATTTAGTCATTTTATTTGTTTTCATTTTTCGAAGTTATCTTGAATTTGAAAGAGAAATATGTGAATTATAGTAAATTAATATCTTTATTATAAGATAACATTTAATCATTTTATTCGCCTTTATTTTTCGAAGTTATTTTGCATTTTAGAGATAAGTACTTGCATTATACTCCCTCCGTCCCAAGGGAATTGTCCCCTTATTTGGCACAATAACCAATATGATTAGAGATAAAGAAAATTAGTATTTTATTAGTGAGTGTGTATTAACTTTCAATTTTAGGTAAGAGGACAATTAAATGGGACGGACGGAAAAAGAAAGAAGGACAATTGAAGTGGGACGGAGGGAGTAATATATTAACATCTTCGTTATAAGACAATATCTAGTCATTTTATTCGTCTTCATTTTTTCGTAGTTATCTAGCATTTTAGAAAAAAATGCATGCATTATAGTACATCAACATACATTATATGACAACACTTTGTAGTTTATTCACCTTCATTTTTTTAAAGTTATCTTGCATTTTAGAGAAAATACATATATTATATTACATCAAATTATTCATTATACATTATATCTTTATGCATTTTACGAGAAATAGTTAATTGTTATTTGATTTGTGCTATTTTCATTAATTATATAGTTTACTTCCACCAAACATGTGTAATAGAGATTTAGATTAAAGATAATAAAAGTATCTTTAATTTGATAAATGATATATTAAAAAATAATTCAAATTGAAAGAGTTATGATTATTTACAGTTTTAGAAGAAACAAAATTAAAATTATATACACTAAATATTAGATATCGATATCATAATCGATATGAAAAATATCCTAATTGATATACTAATTGATATAGAAAACTATAAATAAGGAAAATAATCTAATCTTCAAAATTGAAATATATATATTATTAATCTTCTCAAATATTCTTGTCATATAAATTCGAATGTTGATCGTGTGAACTTCATTTTTAAGCCGTATCGATCCTCTGTGGGCCGAATCATTTTGACCTCGGCATACATTATATACCTAGCAAATATTCATTATATCTCTACCAAACATGCATTATATAATACAATAATATACATTTATATAATATAACAAAGAAATATTCAATCAATCAAGTAATATAGGTTCAATTTATATAATGTGTAAAAGAAATGCATATATTTCATGAAGATATTGAATTGTAGTTTTTTTGCTTAATATCGCTGAAAAA
Organism: Plectranthus barbatus; assembly: GCA_026898455.1. NCBI lineage: Eukaryota > Viridiplantae > Streptophyta > Magnoliopsida > Lamiales > Lamiaceae > Plectranthus > Plectranthus barbatus. The sequence goes on from JAPKLW010004688.1 coordinate 19,956, forward strand.
AATATATTATATTTTATCAATTATATTTTGCATTATATAGTTTAACTTCATGTATTATATTGTCCAATCTCATTCATTATACAACAATTCATGTATTGTTACGAGATTTATACATATAATCACTAATTTTAATTTTTTACGATGATTTTCTGAACGAAACATATGCAATAGGGATTTCGTTTGAAACAAAATTAAATTATCTTTAATTTGATATATGCTACATGAAAAAATAATTTAAATCGAATGAGTTATGATCATTTAAAGATTTAGGATGCTTTTAGAGGAGAGAGAAAAAATATTACAAAATTACCCTTTAATGCATGTTTTACTACACTATAATGCATACGAGATTTATTATATCTTGAGTGTTGGATCACCAATTTGAAAGACCGAGATTTATTCTTATTTCTCAAAGTAACAAGCATTCTCATGGGATCACTCCCCATATATATATATATATATAGAGGTTAGATCATATGAGAATAGATGTTAATGTAAGAAATGTGAATAAATCTCAGCCATTGATTGCACAAGATCTGCGGTCATGCTTTAATAATTTCCGTTTCATTTTATCCTCCGCGTACTTCATTGTTACATATTTAAGGGTATCATTGACATTTAACCTGTTTTAATTATGGTATCTACCTCAAATAAACAATTTTCTTCTTTTGGTTTTCTTATTTCACTCGATTTGGATTTGTAATTCCTTTTCTTTTTGATTTTTCATGAGATTTTGATTGCCTTGTTGAATAAATTTTGATATTTCTCAATATATATCAATTCGTCTTCATGTCCGTTTTCATTTTTAATAACATGTTGTTCATTTTATTTGTTCTCAGGTTCATTTTATACCAGAATGTGCTGATACGCTGAAGCCTTACAAAGGAAGAAATTTAGAGTATTGGATGAATTTTATAAACCATTTGGATGACTCAAATGCTAACTATAACAATTCATCAATGAAAAATAATATGTTTGAAGATGATTATGTTGCATTAGTTCCTCAAACTATCAAAGTGTTACTTCCATATGTGGTCAAAACTGAAGGGAGCGACAGTTAGTTAATTCCAAGGAAAAAGAAAGCTGTTAGATTGTTAATCAAACCTATGAAAATGTGTGCAAAACATAAGTGAAGATTAAAAAAAGAATCTCACATCATAATGCATAATATAATATCTAAAATGAATATCTCAGTAGATATAATGAATCATATGAGCGATACAATGAACGTTAGATGAAGTATAACTTCAAATAACAAATGTTGTTTTTTAATTTAATGAAGTAGATTGAAGATAAAATGAAGTATATAGTAGATAAAATGAACGCAAGTGAAGTTCGTTCATTGTTCGTAAAGACTATGTTGCCCTTTAATGAAGTAAAATGAGGATAAATGCCACATTTTTTGTTGAAGCTCTTATGTAATCGTGATCGTTGATGTTGTCAAATCTATGGATGAGATTTATTCTCATTTCTCATGATAAAGGTTATTCTCACCAGATCAGCCCCCCTATATATATATATATATATATGTAGAGTTGTAATCATATGTGAACTACCTTCCAGATGAGAGATAAGAACTAATTTGATCCATTGATTTTTTAATTTTAAGGGCTTTGATTAAATCTTAGATTTAATATTTTATATATTATTTTCCTTATTTAATCTAATTAGAGGGTAATATAGGAATAATAATAATATGGCAGTTAAAATACTACCAAAACTGTTTCCTAATATCACTCATTCATGCTCTCCATATCTTTGATATTTTTATCAATGTTTACGTATTTTATTTTTTTCTGGTTGTTGTATTAAAAAAAAGCATTTTTCTCTACCTTTCGTTCATATTAAACCCTAATTTACCATTAAAAATGACCATTACAAAGAAGCTCCGTGGGACTGCAATGACGAGGGAGAAAAGCTGTGCTGGCAATAGATGTTCCTACGGTAGAAGCAACGGACGACAAAGAAAAAAATGGTGAGAGAAGGGCGATGACGGGGGAGAGAAATTTGATAGGGATCACGTGTAAACATCAAACTCTAAGTTCCTTGTCTGATGTCATGTTTGGGGCATTTTATAATGCACCCACTTTCCAAGAATTCTACTTTAAATAATTCATTAAATTTTGTGTCACCCATTGCGTATGTCTGTATTTTTTATATATGATTATGTATGCGGAGAAACAAACTCTGGAATTCCCAAGAAATCTGATTTGCAATGGCGGCGAGAAGATGAAACTTACAAGCTTCTTTTTGAATTTTTTTAATATTAATTATTTTTCAAAACTTTTTCGTTTTGAATTATTGCTGATTTTACGCCTGTAAATGTGCAGTATAACGATATAATAGTTGCAGTACTCTGATAATTTGAATTCACATAAACAGTTTTTTAAATATTAATTATTTTACAATTTTTTTTCTATTTTGAATTATGGCAGATTTTACGCCTGTAAATGTGCAGTATAACGATATAATAGTTGTAGTATTATGCTAATTCGAATTCACATAAAGAGTTTTTTAATATTAATTATTTACAAAACTTTCTCTATTTTGAATTATTGCAGATTTTATGCCTGTAAATGTGCAGTATAACAATATAATAGTTGCAGTACTCTACCAATTCGAATTTATATAAAGAGTTCCTTTTTTCCTCTCTTCCTCCGGTGACGGCGAGCTTCTTCTCCCTAAAATCGCAGTAAAAATGGTTGGTGAAGTTGGTTTACTGTAAAATAAATGCGGTAATGGGTTAAATATTCAAAAACCGTAAATGCAGCAACTACCTTAATTTTCGTAATAAAAAAAGTGGGAAGATTTAATTTATGGTTTAAAGACTGTAATACCCTTATATGCAACTTTTTGTGTCTATATATGCTGCGAATTTTTTTTAAAAAAAAATATTAAATCTCATCTGTTTATTTAATTAATCAATAATCCAGATTTGGTCTTATTTCACATCTGGGAGGTGGTTGACACTATAACGCTCCCGTATATATTTCACATCTTGGCTGCTAACAAGTTTTCTGACTTGGCTACCATGCCTAACTTGAGTTGAGAGAGTTGACACTTGAAGAGTTCGACTCTTCAAAACAATGAGCTAGTTTTCTACAGAAAGGTTTGAAAATATTCAATGTTAATTCCAACAAGAAATTGAATGGTCCCATCTCTAGATGCTGCATGCTTCTTCAATTATCTTCATGTTATGGTCAACTTTCTTTCTTTCTTTGCCTGTGTTTGTTTGTTTTTTCTTTGCCTTTGTTTGTTTTTTCTTCGAAAGTTTCATCATGTGTGGCAAATTGAAGCACGCAACAAAGCCGTTTCAACAATGGCCCGCTCAGGACAACCACCCCCAAACGTTCTCCACAATGATAGTAAGGGATATTAATAGGACATATAATTGATTTTTGAGTCAGCCTTATTAATTTGCTGAGTTATTTGGTTTGAATTAAATCGGCTTAAGTTTTTTCGGTCTAAAAAATGTTAACCCTAACCCATCAATTTTTAAGTTAGCATGTCGAATCAAAGAATTTATAAATTACTTTTTTTAATAATATTTTTAAATGTTATTAAATATTTTCTCGCTTTAACAATCTTCTAAATAATAAAACATGTACACAATATTTATTCTCTCTTTAAAAAAAAATCCTGAATTAATGTATCACAATATTTATCTATTCATAAATCTAAACATAAAAAATATATTATTTTGTTATTGTTTCAATATTTAATTATGTTTTAACGACATTATTAAATAATTTTTAAGGATGTAATTATCTATTATAAACTATTTATATTATGTTACTTAAAACTTGATAAATAAGTATGATATTGAATATTAGAATTAAATTTTGGTAATATAATTATGATAAAAAGTATTAATAAAAAAATTAGGGAATTGATTTTTATTTTATGGGATTGGGGATGGTAGTTTTGATTTTGATTTAAATTTTTAATTGAGGGTTTAAAAGTAGAATTGTTATATTATATATATAATAAAAAAAATTTATTTTTTTTAAAAAGTGGTTATGGTTATTTTTAGAATCACACGATACATAAATGCTCAAAGAAAGTACAAATAAATGAATAATTGAATCTTGAGTGATCTCCTTGGTCCTTACTCCTTAGTTGAATGGTGTTATAGTTGGCAAATTAAATTATGATTCTTATTGAAGAATATTACTCCCTCCGTCTCGCGCTATTAGTCCCATATGGTTTCGGCACAGGAACCAATGTTTGTGAGTGTAGTGAAATTAATATTTTATTGATGAGTGTGAAAAAGTTTGCCATTTTAGGAAATGAGACTAATAGATGGGACAGACCAAAAAGGCAAATGAGACTAATAGAGTGGGACGGAGGTAGTATTTGCTAACACGATCAGGGTGTTATAATTTTCTCACACCATTAGGCCTATATATATCTACACTCACCTCGTTCCATCCATACTCAGTAAAATCAAGCATGGAGACCTTCAACTTCATGCCTTGTCTTCTTCTTTTTCTTGCTTCTCTCTCTCTCTATCTCATCTTTTTCAATCTCAGAAACAGCTCCAGCTATCAGAAAAACCTGCCTCCCGGCTCCCGGGGATGGCCGGTTCTTGGAGAAACGCTGGAGTTGGGCCTGCTAGGGTTTCAGAAATTAGTGAGACGCAAGATGCAAAACCACTCTCCCCGAGTATTCAAAACCACGTTGTTTGGAGAGACAATTGCAGTAATATGCGGCGCTAAGGGCAACAAGTTCGTCTTCACCAACGACAACAAGCTCGTGAAACCCTGGTTCCCGCTCTCGTTGAGGAAGGTGATGTTCCCGGATTTGGATTTGGACGAAGGGAGATCCATGGAGCCCAAAACCCAAATCCTTCACTTCCAATACGACGCTCTCAAGCCACAGGCCTTGAAACGGTACATACCGGTGATGGACGCGTTGGCTCGCGAGCACCTGGATGGCCGGTGGAGGAGCGAGTCCGAGGTGAAGGTGGCTCCATGGACCAAGAAATACACCTTGGAGCTGGCGTGCAGGGTTTTCATGAATGTGGTGGATCCGGAGCGGGTTGGCGGGTTGTTGGAACCCTTAAAGCTGTTGAGTAATGGGCTGGTATCCCTGCCTGTGAACATGCCGGGGACGGACTTCAGCCGCGCTCTCAAGGGTGGGAAAGCTGTGCGCGGTGAGGTGATGAGGATCGTCAAGGAGAGGAGGGAGGAGCTGTTGATGAAGAAGATGCAGGTAGAGGGAGAAGACCCTCTGTCGAAGATGGTGATGGCGACTGATGAAGATGGGAAATATCTTAGTGAGAGCATGGTTGGTCACGTTAT
>JAPKLW010004690.1:0-25256 GCA_026898455.1 Plectranthus barbatus
AACTGTCGTCTTACTTAGTCGGTTTTGAGCTGTTTTAGTTGGTTTTCAACTCATTTTTTTCCGCAATTTTGAGCTCTTAGTTTGTAATCGTTTCTCTCATTCTCTGTTAATAAAATTCCTCACAACCTCTTCGTGGAAGTAATCAAATTGGCGAACCACGTAAATCCGGTGTTGATTCGTGTTGTTTTGATTTTTGCTGTGGATTTGTTGATTGCAATTCGATGAGTTTGATTCACTAATCTTGCCGTCTGTGGGAAGCGCTTAGGAATTTATTGCAATCGTTTTGAGGAGCTACGATCAACTTAAATTGATTTCACCGGTTCAATTCTGATTTCGGGTAAGCAGTCTATGTGTAGCCTGTTCTTGATTTGGGTATTGGTCTGTAGTTTGTGCCCTTCTCCTGCGATTAGCTAGGAATAGAGTTTTGGCTATCTTGACTCAGCAGGGCCTAGATGAGGCTGTACTCGTAGAAAAGGAAGCATTTAAGGAGGAAACAAAAGGTAACATAAAGAAACTTCTAAATAAGGCCAGGAGCATATTGTTCTTGAGCCTGAATGATAAGGTTCCGAGAGAAGTCTCTAAAGAAGAGACCCCCTATGCTGTCTGGAAGAAGTTAGGAGATCTGTATCTCACAAAATCTTTGGCAAATCGATTGTTTCTGAAACAGAGGTTGTACTATGATCGATGCAAAACCTGCATACAGATTATAGCACATGACAAATAAATTTATAGTTAACTCGAACGTTTGTCTAACCCACATGTATAGTGCAACGATGGTAATTCATGTACTGAATATGGTTTTTCAATCCTTTGTTTGGGCAAAACCAAATTTGAGGGAGTTTTGATTTTCAATGAAAATAACTTTGAAAGAAATTCAAATAAAATAAAGCACAGATCGTAGGGCAATCTACCAATCTGATCAACATGCAAGAATCAAATAATTCAAACCCATAAAAGATATTTTGGTGGAAAACCTGGATAAAATGGAGTTAATTCATTTGTTGGGCAATTAAAACCTAGATTATTAACTAGTAATTATCTCATCTCGGTCTCAAAAACACAAGTTAATCAATCTCAACAAAAAATCAGATTAATCCTACAATTGAATTCTTCTTTGTTGGACAGAAAATCAAATGTATTAAACTCTTACTTCCTATTACTAATCTTCACCTCTCGGTCCATCAATTAATAACAAAAACGTATTCCAATTTTCATCTCTTGATCCCTCAATTGAAAAATAGATTTGAAATAAAACCAAAGAGTTTAAACCAATTAAAGGGTTTGAAGAATTCGAATTAAGACATGTATCACAGATGGAGAAACCCTAGAATCTGATAAAGGTTCTAGCCTAGCATATTAAAAATAAACATTGAAACAAAAATTAAAGATTGCATTAAAGTAAAGAAGTACAAGCAAAATAAAGAGTTTTGGGTTCCAGAATACTTGAAAACTAAAAAGTAAAAATTAAAACTTAAACTGGACTTAAAATTAAAACTCAAAACTGGAACCCTTAATAATGAGCCAAACTAGAATTTATATTGTGGTGAAGTTGTGCTCTTGAATGGTAGGAGTTGATAAATGTTGGTATTTTCTTGTCAAAATTCGACCAAATCTTCAATTGGTATTTTTCCTCTTCCAAAATCTTCAAAAACGTGCGAAATCACCCTTCCATTCTTGGAAAACGCGCGCGTTGACCGTCATGACTGATACGTCGGTTGACACAAACTTCTCAATCTCGATTTTGCCCTGGCTCGATGGTCCTTGCATGGACTACCTTCATGTCGGTTGATAAGCTCATAATTATACTCACTTATCTATATTTTTCTCCATTGTTTCAAGTGCATTTTGTTATGTTTTTACTTATTTTTGAGCATGAGTATATATTAGAGAGTGTTATGCTTGTCATGGTAAGATTTTGCAGGTTTTAGGCCAAATCCAAGGGAAACCCCTACCGAAAGCAGTAGATGTTCAAAGAAACAATCACGACTTCTTCCACACATGGTATTAGAGCTAATGGAGCATGGCAATAGAAAGATCTTTGAATTAGATTTCCAATGCAACTGGAATCGGGTCAATCGGAGTTCGGGAGCAAAAGTTATGGCCAAAACCGTGAGACTGCGCAGAAAGGTCGAAAGGTGCGAACTCTGTTTCGACCGACACAGAAGCTGCGTCGACCGAGATGGAATTTTTTGGCGAAATTCTGGGATTTTTTCACATATTTTGGGCGAGAATTGCTTGGTATTCAAGTTACACATCAATTTGGAAGCATTGAAGACCCAAAAAGGGAAATTTCAACCAAGAAAATCATTCCTTTTGAAGTTTTGTGCAAAGGAGGAAAATATTAAATACCATCAACTCAAGAAGGAAATGCCCAATTTCATCAATTCCTACCATTCAAGAGTTTTACCCTACTCCTATATAAACTCATGTCTAGTTCATTATTGATCATTCCAGTCCAACTTTAATTTCTAGTTCATAGTTTAGTTTTCTTTATTTTTAAGGGCTGGAATCAAAATCTTTATTTTCTTGTACCTTTATTTTTCTGCACTTTTATTTTAATGCAATCTTTAATTTTTGTTTCAATGTTTATTTTTAATATGCTAGGCTAGATTCTTTATCAGATTCTAGGGTTTCTCCATTTGTGATACATGTTTTGATTTGAATTCTTCAAACCCTTTAATTGGTTTAAACTCTTTGGTTTTATTTCAAATCTATTTTCATTTGAAGGATCGAGAGATGAAGATTGGAATAGGTTTTTGTTATTAATTGAAGGACCGAGAGGTGAAAATTGATAATAGGAAGTGAGAGTTTAATACATTTGATTTTCTGTCCGACCAAGAAGAATTCAATTGTAGGATTAATCTGATTTTTATTGAGATTGATTAACTTGTGTTTTTGAGACCGAGAGGAGATAATCACTAGTTAATAATCTAGGTTTTGACTGCCCGACAAAGGAGTTGATTCCACTTTACCAGATTTTCCACCAAAAGTATTTTATGGGTTTGAATTATTTGTTTCTTGCATGTTGATCAGATTGGTAGATTTCCCTAGGATCTATGCTTTCTTTATTTAAATTTCTTTAAAAGTTGTTTTCATAAAACCCAAAAAACTCTCAAATTTGGTTTTGTCCAAACAAAAGATTGAAAAACTATATTCGGTACATGATTTACTTTCGTTGCACTATCTCTGTGGGTTCGACATACCTTCGGGTTATTTATAAATTTATTTGCCCTTTGCTATAATCTGTGTGCAAATTTTGCATCGATCAAATTGGCGCCGTTGCCGGGGATTTGTCAGATTTTATCTTGTTACTAATTTGTTTGAAGATTAATTGGATTGAGTTTTTATTATTTATCTAAATTTCTGTTCGTGTGCGTGTGTTTGTGTTTGTTTTTGAGTTCTGTTTCGACCGACGTGACACGTGCGTCGGTTGACGCAGAAGATTCTTTCACGTCGGTCGACACACTCCCTGTGTCGGTCGACGTGCACTAATTTTTGCCTTGGTTGCTGCGAAGGTGCATGAACACACGGAACAAAGGAAAAACACTCGAGGCTTTCATACCAGAGATCGAAGCCGCCTGCAGGAAGAACAAAAAGAAAGGAAAAAGATTAACTTTTGAGATGGAGGAACTCCCAGAAGCCCCGCTTCAGAATATGACTCCCGAGGAACAGAGGCAGTTTGTCAATGAGGTGCAACAATTGAGGGTGCAACTTCTTGCAGCCCAAGACACCCAGGCAGAGCAAGCCGCGAGACTGGCGGAACTGAACAACAGGCAGATAGTGGTGCCGCAGAGGTCCATCTTGGACCATTTTCTCCCACAGCAGGAAGAGGCTGGATTCAGAGTTGGCATCAATGCCAACAACTTTGAGCTGCGCACAGGGCTGATTCAGATGGTGCAGCAGAACCAGTTTGGGGGGAGAGCCGTCGAAGATCTATACGCCCACCTCAATTTGTTCATCGAGGTGTGCGACACTGTGAAGCAGAATAGAGTCCCCCAGGACGTCATCAGGATGAGGTTGTTCGCATTCTCCCTCAGAGACGAGGCAAGGTCTTGGTATGCTGGGCTTGACAAAAGCTAAATTGGGACATGGGAGGAGCTTCGAGCAGAATTCCTCACCAATTACTTCCCACCGAGCCTGCTGCTGAAGAGGAAAGCTGCCATCACTACATTCAAGCAGCTGTACGATGAATCCCTGCATGAAGCCTGGAAGAGGTACAAGGAGCTCCAGCGACTCTGCCCTGGACATGGAATCGATCTCGAGATGCAGGTTTGCCATTTCTATGAGGGTCTAAATCCTCACGTGAAGGAGATGGTGGACGCATCAGCTGGCGGGATCCTCATGAAGAAGAGTGGAACAGAGAGTATGAGGCTGTTGGCAGACATGACCCTGAACAGCCACCAGTGGCCGACTGAGAGACAGATACCTATCAAAGCAGTGGAGACAAAGGCAGAAGTCGATGTGGCTGCAGAGGTGAGGAAGCTCCGAGAAGAAGTTGAGAAGCTAAGCACAACAAGAGTTGCTGCTGCTGTTACTGAGCCAATCATGGCGATCGTCCCAGTAGAGGCTGACTACATCAACGGAGGATCAAGCAGTTCATCTGGAGCTGTAAGTTCGGAGGTAAACTACATAGGCGGTGGTTATTACAATAACTACCGAGGTAATCAGGGATACAATTATAACCATGGACGATCTCACCCTGGTTTCTCTTATTCTAACCCTGCTGCTGCAGAACACCCTCCCCCTAGTTTTGATGTAGGTACAGGAGGCGAAATTGTGGAGAGAAAGAAGTCTGTGTTGGAGGAAACACTTGAGAAATTCATAAAGAGCTCAGACAACAGATTTGGCAAAGTGGAGAACGAGGTCAAAGGGATGGTCAACCACATGCAGTTGATGACAAAGCATTTGCAGATGATGGACACCCAACTTAGCCAGATTGCCACTACCTTGGGAAATCAGCACAAGCCGGGCCAACTTCCGAGCACAACAGAGACAAATCCAGCAAAGGCAAAGTCAGTAAATGCCATCTCACTGCGATCCGGAAAGAAGTATGAAGGCCCGAGCAACCCAGAAGGAGGATTGAGTGAAACAGAGGAGGAAAATCCTGCGCATGACCTCTCTGTTTCGACCGAAATGGATTCCATCCCGGTCGACGCAGAGGGTTTCAGCCCAGCCGAAATGGAGAGCAACACGGTCGACACAGAAGGAACCATGTCGACCGAGATGAGCCAATCACAGTCGATACAGAAGTCTGCAGGCAGCCCGGCCAAGACAGCCGCATCTCGGTCGAAACAGAGCCCTAACTTGGGCGAGAAAGAGAAGGAGAAGGAAGGAAGACAAGCTGATCCGGTTGCCCCAATGCCCTACCCACAGAGATTCGCAAAGAAAATGGAAGATTCTAAATTCACTAGTTTTGTTGAAAATTTAAAAAAGGTGAATATTAACATTCCTCTTATTGAAGCTCTCAGGGAGATACCCGGTTACATGAAGTACCTCAGAAGACTGATGAGCGAAAAGAAGCAATTCATGGAGAACGAAACTGTAAGGATTCATGAGGAATGCAGCTTACTCCTACAGAAGCAGATCCCGATCAAGAGGTCTGACCCAGGATGCTTCTCGATACCTATCGAGATAGGAGGGAAAGAATTCCAGAATGTGCTGTGTGACACCGGGGTAAGCATCAACCTGATGCCCTTATCCATCTACAAGAAGTTGGAGATAGGGGAGATGAGAGCCACCACGATTACTCTTCAGATGGCAGACCGATCTGTGTCCAAGCCAAAAGGTATCGTAGAGGATGTACTTATTAGAGTTGGTCATCTGATATTTCCTGCTGATTTTGTAGTTCATGAGATGAAAGAAGATGCCAACACACCCATGATCTTAGGAAGAGAGTTCCTCGACACAGCCGGAGTCCTGATTGACTGCCCGACAAAGGAGTTGATTCCACTTTACAAGATTTTCCACCAAAAGTATCTTTTATGGGTTTGAATTATTTGTTTCTTGCATGTTGATCAGATTGGTAGATTTCCCTAGGATCTATGTTTTTTTATTTGAATTTCTTTAAAAGTTGTTTTCATAAAACCCAAAAAACTCTCAAATTTGGTTTTGCCCAAACAAAAGATTGAAAAACTACATTCAGTATATGAATTACTTTCGTTGCACTATCTCTGTGGGTTCGACTACCTTTGGGTATTTATAAATTTATTTGCCACTGTGTTTGCAATTAATCTGCGAAATTTGCAGTGATCAAATTGGCGGTCAACAGGCTCCTCACGTCAGTCGAGACAGACAGCCTTGTGGCGAAATTCTTCATCTTTTGATCAACTTTGCTCATTTTCTTCATTTTTCCTGCAAAACTTTGCACCACAAGCACAACACCCTCCAAAATACACTCATGCTCAATTTATTCATAAAAACAAACTAAAATGCAGAAAAGAAATAAGAAAATAATGCGATAAGTGAGTAGAAATATGAGCTTATCATACTCCTATAGGTTTCAGATGCAACATTTAATGTAGCGTGCAACCAAGGCTTGTCAAATAATATTTTCCGCCTCTTGAACTGCTGACTTGCTGGTTGACTATCAGCACGCTGCTGGTTGAGGAATTTACAAGTTTGACCTCTGGTATATCACTAGCTTTGAGGAACTTTACTGGTTGAGCAATTTTACTAGTTTGACCCCTTGTAAAATATAAGATATCCGCCAGCTGGTTACACTAAATCTCACCATCTCGGAAACACCAGCAACGAACACTAGTAGCTAAGATGCAGTGTTGTTTCTCTACCTCCAGAAATCTAAAAATCCACATTTTAGAGCTTGGACTCAAATGTATTCCGCTTCCATTCAAGGATAAGCATGAGATAGAGAGCTAGGACTCAATCTTCTCCTTGATGGATCTCATCAATCTCTAACATGCTAAATTTGATGCACAACTCCTTAAATCTTGCTTCTGGAAGAGGCTTAGTGAAGATATCTGCAAGCTGGTCGTCTGTCCGAATGTATTTTTCTCCAGGCGGTCTCGGATGAAATAATGTCGGATATCAACGTGCTTTGTTCTGGAATGATGAACAGGATTCTTCGCAATGTACATCGCACTATTGTGGTCACAATAGATTGGGACACATCCGGTGTTGACATCATAGTCCATCAGCTGCTGCTTGATCCACAAAATCTGAGCACTGCAACTAGCACCAGCCACATATTCAGGCTCACTGGTGGAGGTGGCAACCAAGTGTAGCTTCTTGTAGAACCAACTCACCAGCTTGTGGCCCAAAAACTGGCATGTGCCACCGGTGCTTTTCCGATTGATTATGCATCCTCCAAAGTCCGAATCTGAGTACCCATTGAAATTGAGCTTGTCGTACTTGGTATACCAAATTCCTAAGGACTGCGTACTTTTGAGGTATATCACGATCTTTTTGGCAGCTTCTATGTACGATTTCTATGGATTTGCTTGAAATTTAGCACACACTCCAATAGGATATGAAATGTCGGGCCTGCTGGCTATCAAATAGAGTAAGGATCCTATGATGCCTCAATAGCTGGTTGGATTCACTGGTTCCCCCTCTTCATCTAGAGTCAGCTGGGCTATGGGGCTCATCGGAATCCTCAACAATTTTATCTTCTCAGGACAGAACTTGCTAATAAGATCTTTAGTATACTTCTTCTGGTTGATAAAAATATCATCGGGGTTTGTCGAATTTGAAGTCTTAACAAGTATAATATATTGCCCATCATGCTCATTTGAAAACGGCTGTGCATCAGCTGGCCAAATTTCTCACAGAGTGCGAGATTCTTCGATTTGAAGATGATGCCGTCCACATAGATCAGAGCCAGCAAAATGTCTTCAACATCTTTGATTAGGATGAGAGTCATGTCGATCTTCCCTTTTCTGAAGCCATTCTTCAATAGAAACTGAGACAGAGTCTCGTACCAAGCTCGCGGTGCTTATGTAATGCCTCAATTTTATAAAAATAAAATAATTGACAATAATTGCATAAAATGGACACGTCACTTTTATTTAAAGATAAATTTGGATAACGTCTGCAACACATCTGAATGTGTGTTGGCAAATCCTCCAAGTTCTCATTCACATCCGAACTATGTATCAAATTTAAAAAAATAGAATCTCCTACCGTAGATCAAATCAGATATTTTATGAAATGGTGAATCAACAACCAATAACTACTGAGTGGACTTGACTGGAGTTGACTTGAGTTTTGTAGTTTTTTCATCATTCACATACTTCATGCGCAGCATCACGAAGTTCTTAGATATATATGGCAGATGCTCAAAATAATTCTTCAAACCAAACAAACTGATCCCCATATCTGAACAGAATGTTTTTTCATCTAAAACTAATTCCTCTTTACAAATTCCTTCCCTTGGTTTTCCTTCTCGTATACATATCTGCTGCAGGAGAGACAAGGTGTGTAGATAGGGAGGGAGAAGCCCTTCTGAGGTTCAAGCAAGGTCTTAAAGATTACTACGGCTATCTCTCGTCGTGGGGAGGTGCAGACGACCAAAAGGATTGCTGCGAATGGAAAGGCATCTCTTGCAGCAGCACTGGCCATGTGATTTCGATTGTTTTTTTTGATTTCTACATTGGAGGTAATATCAGTTCCGACTTGCTTGAGTTGCATCATTTGACATATTTGGACTTAACTTTCAACCAATTTGAAGGAAGAATTCCAGATTTTCTTGGTTCCATAACTAGTTTAGAGGATCTTCGTCTCACATATAACAAATTTAATGGCACCATTCCTCATCAACTAGGAAACCTTACCAACCTTCAAACACTCACGCTTAATTTCAACTCTCTCACACACAAAATTCCCAAATCCTTTCGGAACTTGACTCAGTTGCAATATTTCTACATCAATGTGAACACCTTGGGCGAGCCGCTTCAAGATTTATTTGGAAAACTATCTTGCAATTCGTTGAAGTTGATAGATGTTTCATTCAACAGATTCACTGGTCCAATCCCAGATTTGAGTGCATGTTCTAAGCTGAGAGAGTTGTTACTCCACCACAATCAACTCTCAGGCACAGTGCCTGCGAGTCTTGGCCAACTTTCAAAACTTGAATATTTGGATATTTCTTCCGATTCATTGCAAGGCACAGTCTCTGAATCCCTCCTTTCCAAATTCCACAACTTATACTGGTTGGATTTATCCTTCAATTCCTTGACCTTGGATCTCAGCCCTGATTGGATTCCCCCTTTTGATTTGATAACCATAACATTAGCGAGCTGCAAAATGGGCCCATCTTTCCCCACATGGATTCGAACTCAGACTAATGTCTCTAATCTTGATATTTCCGATGCTGGTATATCAGATGAAGTGCCTAACTGGTTGTGGAATTTGTCTGCTCAAGTAACAGTAACATACTTCAACCTATCTCAAAACCAGATTAGTGGCTCAATTCCTGATCTCTCATCCAATTTCATCGACACCATAGATTTCAGCTCCAATAAATTTTCAGGCCCTTTACCGCAGCTTCATCCCAATATTTCTCTTGCTCGCTTCAGCCAAAATATGTTTTCCGGAACAATTTCATTCATATGCCAAGTCTTCGGAAGCCAGCTCGTGTTGCTTGACCTCTCCGACAATCAATTGGAAGGAACACTCACCAACTGTTGGGATAATGCGAGCCGGTTAAGATTTCTCAATTTGAACAACAATGGTTTTCATGGAGAAATCCCACCGGCTTTGGGTTCTTTAAGGCAACTAGAAACCTTGCAGGTGCGTGGTAACAACTTATCTGGGCAGATACCTCCAACTTTGAAGGAATGCCGGAATTTGCTACTGATAGATATTGGGAGTAACAATCTCTCAGAAACGATCCCACCATGGTTAAGTCAAGAATTAACCAATTTGACCCATTTCAGCTTGAGTCAAAATAGGTTTCACGGTGGTATTCCAACAGAAATATGTGGTCTCACACGTATTCAAATGCTGGATCTCTCTGGAAATAATATATCTGGGCAAATTCCCTCATGTTTTGACAAGTTCTCTTCACTGATTGACAAGAATGGGTCTGTTTCTGAGTCGATCGCCTATTATATTGATTTTAAGCGTAACTACTACTATGCCTACGCATCTGTTCAGTGGAAGCGTAACAACATGGAATACAGAAAGACTTTGAGACTTCTTAAACTCATTGATCTTTCCGACAACAGATTGTCTGGAAACATTCCCAAATCATTTTCCAGTTTGAAGGGGTTGATTTCTTTGAACCTCTCGAGGAATAGTTTGACAGGAAGGATCGATCCCGAGATTGGTGAGATGGAGATGCTAGAAAGTCTTGATCTGTCAAACAACAAGCTCTCTGGCAAACTACCTGTTGGCTTGGCAAAACTACATTATCTTAGTGTTCTTGATTTGTCAAACAACAGCTTCTCCGGGCAAATCCCATTAGGTACTCAACTGCAGGGATTCAATGCTTCAGCTTTTTCCGGTAACAATGGACTGTGCGGCCTCCCTCTCGCGCTGTGTCCGAATACTACATCTGTTGCTGATAGAGGAGACAGCACCAAGAAGAAGGATGGTGGGATTGTGAACATGATGAATGATATTGATTTTTACATACCACTGTTGTTGGGTTTTATCGTTGGATTCTGGGGAGTTGTTGGTTGTTTGGTGCTCAACAGATCAGCGAGACATGCTTATTTTGGGTTGGTTGATGTGGTTGTAGATTGGCTACACTATATTGCAAAATCATTCTTGGCCAAATTCAGACAGTCCTAAATTAAGGTAGCTCATGCTCTTTACTGAAAATTAATTTTTACTCTTGTTATTTTTGTTTTACTTATTTTTCACTTACTGGGATAGGTTTACGAAGATGGAGAAGATGAAAATAGACGTGGATTGGTTGAAGACTAATTAGGTTTCTGTTTTGCTCAAAAAAAAAAACTATTGTAATAAAAATCAATCATTGTAAATCTTCTACTGTATTACCCACTTAATCATATTATAATGAAACCATCATTTAAATATATTTATGTTTTCATATAAACCACAAAATATCCATGCATTTATTTTAACCATAAATTTAAAATTTAAACATATTTAAATATCATATGTACCACTAAATTCATTTTTCAAATATGTATCACTAAATATTACACCATTCCAGGTAACAAAAATTATCATACTTCAAATGAACGGAGAATTATTGCATAATTCTATTATTGAAAATAAAACGGAAAAATTCCATGCTTTTTACCATAAGAATATGGGTATTTATAGGGAGAGATTCCTAATTATACAAGGAATATCGATTTAGATATAGTAAGATTTATCTAAATTTTTATCTACCTTTATTAGATTTATTCCTATTCAAATCTAATACAGATATAAGGATAAATCTCGACCAATTAAGAAACAAGATATATGATATATTTTCCATATCTATTGAATATGAAGAGTTCCTCGAGTCGCCCTCGACCGGCGTGGTTCGATCACTTTAACCATCAAGCGATTCGATCACTTTGTCGGGCTAATTCGATCTCCACTGATCCAAGAGAACTGTCTTCTGCATATACGGACATTTGGGCC
The DNA here is from genome assembly GCA_026898455.1 of Plectranthus barbatus. Classification (NCBI taxonomy): domain Eukaryota; kingdom Viridiplantae; phylum Streptophyta; class Magnoliopsida; order Lamiales; family Lamiaceae; genus Plectranthus; species Plectranthus barbatus. The sequence goes on from JAPKLW010004690.1 coordinate 11,563, forward strand.
TAGAGTCTCCTTGTTGGACTTCATTTACCTGTAAATGGGTCCAAAATGGATACGCTCATTATGGGGCGCAACAATAGCTCCCAACTTTATCGAAATTGAGTTTATTTTGATGAAGTTGAGTGTTTTGTTGATTGGTGCAAGTGATTCCACGCTCCCCCTATGACCAAACGGAGATGCGAGTAAGGGAAGCGATAGCCTGGTAAATCACCAACTCTGAGGTACTTTGCGGGTTGAGCAATTTTACTAGTTTGACCCCTGGTGAAACATAAGATATCCGCCAGCTGGTTACACTAAACATCACCAGCTCGGAAATACCAGCAACAAACACTAGGAGCTGAGACCCAATGTTGTTCCGCTACCTCCAGAAATCCAAAAATCCACATTTGAGAGCTTGGACTCAAATGTATTCCTCTTCCACTCAAGGATAAGCATGAGATTGAGAGCTTGGAATCAATCTTCTCCTTGATGGATCTCATCAAACTCCAACATGCCAAGTTTGATGCACAGCTCCTTGAATCTTGCTTCTGGAAGAGGCTTGGTGAAGCTATTTGCAAGTTGGTTGTCTGTCGAATGTATTCGACCGAGATATCTTTGTTCTCCACGTGGTCTCAGATGAAATGATGTCGAATGTCGATTTGCTTTTTTCTGGAATGATGAACAGGATTCTTCGCAATAAACATCGCACTATTGTGGTCACAATAGATTGGGACACATCCGGTGCTAACATCATAGTCCATCAGCTGCTGCTTAATCCACAAAATCTGAGCACTGCAACTGGCACCGGCCACATATTCAGGCTCAGTGGTGGAGGTGGTAGCAGAGTGTTGCTTCTTGCTAAACCAACTCTCCAGCTTGTGGCCCAAAAACTAGCATGTGCCAATGTTGCTTTTTCCATCGATTATGCATCCTCCGAAGTCCAATTCTGAGTATCCATTGAGATTGAGCTCGTCGTACTTGGGATTCCAAATTCCTAAGGGTTGCGTACTCTTGAGATATATCACGATCCTTTTGGCAGCTTCTATGTGTGATTTCTTTGGATTTGCTTGAAATCTAGCGCACACTACGACAATATATGAAATGTCGGGCCTGTTGGCTGTCAAATAGAGTAAGGATCCTATGATGCCTCTATAGCTGGTTGGATTCATTGGTTCCCCCTCTTCATCTAAAGTCAACTGGGCTGTGGGGCTTATCAGAATCCTCAACAATTTTGTCATCTCAGGACAGAACTTGCTAATAAGATCTTTAGTATACTTCTTCTGATTGATAAAAATACTCTCGGGGGTTATTGAACTTGAAGTTCTAAGAAGTATGACATCTTGTCCATCATGCTCATTTAGAAATGGTTCTGCATCAACTGGCCGAATTTCTCAAAGAGAGCGAATTTTCGTAAGAAAGTATGACATTTGATATATCAATATGACTTTTCTACGTGGGGCTCAATAAAATAGTGTAGAGAACAAAAGATATTACGAAAATTCTTTGTAAAAAATTATAAATTAAAAGAAACTCTTGTTTACAAAAATAGTCGTTTTATTAACATAATTGTATTTTGAAATTAAAAATTATTAACTTAAATCCTCATGTAGTGTTCATTTACCTTGTTTATAGTTTGAGTATTGCTTGTATCAATTATGAAAAAAATAATTATTATGGGTTTTTTTTTTCTAATTTTTAGGATTTTAATACCATAAAAAAGTCTATGGCCCAACTCCTGATTTGTACGGCTATTACACATTAATACACGGCTGTTTTAAGTTTCCACAAAAATTGAAGTGTAGATACGAAAATGCATTTGCATGAGTGTGAAATGTGAATGTGAAAATCTCCATGCCAACATGATCCGACCCTTCATCGAATCAAATCATCTATTCTATATTGGTCATTGAATTGGTGGTTTTACTGTCTTGATTATTAATTTTAATAATTGTTTGTACGAAAACAAAAAGCTATTATAACACAATATACTCTAATTGATTTTTAAGAAAAAAATTGGAATTTTATAAGAACATCAATTATTGTTATGAAATAATTAGATTTTGGTTAAAAACTAAAAAATATTAGGAAAAACAAGGAATTTTATCCAAAAAGTTTTCGCTTCTCGAAATTTTATCCAAAATTTTATCTGTTATGAGATTTTATACGAAAGAATTTTATGTTTGGGAATTTTATCCAAATTTAGCTGACGGTAAGTTTTTTTACGATGAATCACCCGTTTAATTCCACATAGTGTCCACGTCGCGTCCAACTAATGTCTACGTGGACTAGCAATGAGCTGGACATTATGTAGAATTTAACGGGTGATTTGTTGGTCCCAAATCAGGGTTAATGTACACAACGGAAGTGTTGGTTCCAGATCAGAGTTAATCTTAATGTGCAGCGGAAGTATAAGAACAGTTATTTGCACTCTCGAAACGGGCAGTTCAGTTTTAAAACTGGAGATTCAGTTTTGGTCAACAGTTTTAGGTAGCCAGTTTACAGTTATATTAAGTCAACAGTTATACGCTTCAACACTTTTAGAGAAGTGTTGAGGGTTTCAAAACACAATTGAAAACTGTATGGTGCATGAAGTAAATAAAACTGTAAATGAGGCAGGATATTTATAGTGGTTCGGAGCCTTAAGTCCTACGTCCACTCTTCGGAAATTAATCCGGTAATTTACTAAGAAGATGAAGTTTACACTCCTCACGATCTATAGCCAATCACCACAAAAACCACCGTTCGCAGCAAACTGGATCACTCGCCCAGGTAGATGATCTTCACTCCTTCTTCAGTTCCTCGAAGCTAGGTAGCACCTCGAAGTCTTCTCAGAACTGGTAGTCGTCGGAATCGGATTGAGGACAAACCTCCCTTCTCCTTCTCTGGTGGATGGATGGTTGAGTTCTTCCCAGAACGTTCTTAGGTTGGCAAAAGCCCGTAAGGACCTGTTCTTCGACTGAGAACCAGGCTGATGTGTTCGTACTTGAAAAGTAAGAACACCAAGAAAATAGACTAAGTCGAAAGACTTAATCCTCGTGTACTCAAGGTCACACGGTGAATCTCAGAAAATTCCTTAAGCAATAATGCCTCGTGTTCAATAAATGAACCACTGAGTTAATGCCTTCTCGCTTGAGAGCGTTAAATGCTTTGAGCTTTAAATTCGGCAGAGTAAGGGCAAGGTTTTTGAATATCCGATTGATGTTTTTCTCTCTGGTCCTTCTGTTATTTATAGTTATCTCCAGAAAATAGCCGGTAAAGACAAATCAAAAGATGTCCAATCAATGGCCATCCTTCTCTGTAAAGTAGACCTGCTCCTCTGTCTTTTCTGATCACTGCTATGCTTTTTGCAGAGACAGTTTGTCCTTTTGTGTCAGACTCGAACAACGTTGTACTCCAGTCATAACTGAGTGTATTTTTGTTCCTTTTCATTGAGTCTTCAATACTCTTTATGACTGTTAGGCATCTTGCTTTTCACGTGTTCCTTTGACGTGAAACTGTCTATGAAAACTGTGTCCACAGTTTTCATTGGCTTCGTCCTTGACAGTTAGAAACTGTTTGCACAGTTTTTCTCGTCCAATTCTTTTGATAGTTTTCTCGTCTGAACGGCTTCCACCTCAAAAACTGTTCCATCATTTTTTGATAGTTTTCTTCTCTTAGACTATTACAACTCGATCATCCTTTACAAGGATTACATGAGGTAATAACTCTAAGGCCAAAACTTTGGCATGCATCATTGTTAAATTTAAACTTTGAATTCTTTGTTGATGAATGAAGCTATGTCGGAAAACAATCAACTTGTGATCTCCTTTACATTATTGTGGTTAGCATGCATCAGTTTTTTCGTGAGTTTCAGACAATAACGTTTTTGTATATGTAGTAAGAGTATATGCAGAATTATGTGTTACTGATCAAACCATGCAACGCATTTTTGACAGTTTAAAAGAAAAACATATTTCATCCATTTCTATATAAGTATTTCGAATTGCATTATTTTCAAGAATATGTGACACTGTAAACTAGTTCCTGTGTAGCATATTTTCTCATTGATTGGCTAACTTCTTGAAGATGTGTAAGGAGAAAGACAGTTCTACTGTTCGGATCGAGTACATGGTAAATCACATGCCTAGCTTCACTCCACCAAAGCCTGTTATAGATAAAGTGGATGATTACTTAAGGCAAGGGAATGGGTAGGATTTTGAGCCCAAAATAGTTTGTATCGGTCCCATTCATCGTGATAAAGATCATGTCAAGAACATGGAGCAACACAAAGTGAGGTATCTGATGCAACTGCTACAAAGAAGAGACAGATTGGGCATTGAGAAATGTGTGCTCAAACTTAGGAGTTTGGAAGAGAAGGTTCGCCTGTGTTACCCCACATCCATCAATCTTGATGAAGATGAGTTTGTGGAGATGTTGCTTCTTGATGGATGCTTTGTGATTGAGCTAATAAGGAGCTACTGGTTTGAAGATTTGAGAGAAAATAATGATCAAATATTTCAATACTCCATTTAATCTAGACAATAGTAATAATTTCTAACGTTGATTTTGATGGACTGCTTGTCATCATATACATATTTTGATAATACACATATATATGTTTTATTTCGTTTTTCTTATTTATATAATTCTTAGTTGAAAAATATTGATAGTTACCTACAGCTTTCTTAACAAGACATCTAAGAATATGCAAATTTTAATGTCATTACTATATTAACCATCCTTTTAAAATTTTTGAGAAAGACTTGAAAAAAAAATTGAGCTAAGTTGAAGTACAATTATTAGAGTAATTGTTTTAGAGCTCAAACTTCAAAATTCTTATATGGGCAGGCTCTCGTGTTTTACTAAGCTACAATTTAATCAAATCAAGTTTGCATTTAAAGTAGACTCACAAGCATTATCAAATTTAACATTGTTTAAATTCGTACAGCTTAACTTGATTGTTTTCCGGATAGGTCCAGTTTTTGGGAAGTTTGATATTACCTTTATCTCATGTGATTCGAAATATGGGTGCAGCTTTCTCGAGGCCATCACAAGGGCTAGGACCAGTTTCTCAAGTGCTGAGTATCTCGTTTCGGCGTCGAGCAGGGTCCTGCTGACATAATACACCGGGTGCTGCGATTTGTCCTCTTCGCGAATAAGTACCCCACTGACGGCTCGGTCTGAGACCGCTAGATAGAGCTGTAGGGTTTCCCCGGGCGACGACTTCGACATGACCGGGGGCGCTGATAGATATTCTTTGAGTGATTTGAGAGCATCGTCGCACTCCGCCGACCACTCGAACCGCTTCGCCTTTTTAAGCAGCTCGAAGAAGCGACAGGTTCGGTCGGAGTAGAGAGCAACGAATCGACTGAGGGCGGCGAGTTTCCCAATCATCCTTTGCACTTCTTTGGTCGAGCGAGGTGGCCCGATCTCTTGAATGACCTTGATCTGATTTGGGTCTGCTTCAATTCCCCTTCTGCTCCCCACATTTCCTAGAAATTTGCCAGTGGTGACCCCGAATAGGCATTTGGCTGGGTTTAACTTCTTGTTGAATCTGTCCAAGATGGCGAATGCTTCAGCTAGGTGATCGTCCAGGTTAGGAGATTTGACGAGCATGTCGTCTATGTATACTTCCATAGTTCGACCCAAGAGTGGGGAGAACATCTTATTCATGAGACGCTGGTAGGTCGACCCCGCATTCTTCAGGCCGAATGGCATCACTTGGTAACAATATATGCCCTGGTCGGTCATGAAGGCCATTTTTTCTTGGTCCATTGGATGCATCCTGATCTGGTTATATCCTGAGAAGGCGTCCATAAAGGTTAATGCCTCGTGCCCTGCCGTGGCGTCGACGAGCCTGTCGATGTGAGTCAGAGAAAAGGGGTCCTTGGGGCATGCTTTGTTCAGGTCCGTGTAGTCCACGCAAACCCTGTTCTTACCATTTTTCTTCTTGACTACCACCACATTAGCAAGCCACTCTGGATATTTAACCTCACGAATGAAGCCTACTTTCAATAGATTTCGCACCTCTTCCGCGATGGCTACATTTTTTTCGGGGGCAAAGCGCCTTCTTTTCTGTCGAACAGGTCTGAATGACGGGTCGACCTGCAATCTATGCGAGATGACTGATGGGTCGATTCCGGGCATATCTGCATGCTCGAATGCAAAAAATGACCATTTCCCTTTAAGGAAGGAGATCAGCTTCTCTCGGAAAGTGGGCGGTAAATTTCCGCCAATGGTTGTCGTTTTCGACTCATCGCTTACGTCGAGGCAAATTTCCTCAGTGGTATTCGCCTATTCGATCGCACAAATGGTGCGCAGAGTGACCGCGTAGCAGTCCCTCGCAGTGTGCTGCTCCCCTTTGATCGATCGGACCCCCCAGGGTGTGGGGAATTTAATCACCTGGTGGAAGGATGAGGGAACCGCCTGTAGTTCGTGTATCCATGGCCTGCCCATAATGGCATTGTAGCTCGATTCTGCGTTTACTACTTGGAATCGAACCGTTAGATTTATTCCTTCAGAGTAGACAGGGAGGTAGATCTCCCCTATCGGAGTGAGTTGCTCGCCGCTGAATCCCACCTTCTGGGTGGTGCTTGGGCGCAAGCTTTTCTCCGATATTCCCATGACCTGGAAGGCCTTCCAAAAGATCAAGTTCGAAGATGCACCATTGTCTACCAAGATTCTCCTGACCCTACAATTAGCAATGAGTAGCTCGATGACCAGGGCGTCATCGTGGGGGTAATGCACTCCTTCAGAGTCTACTGGGCCGAATGTGACTTCCGCCTGGGAGACTAGAGCTGGTCTTATCAGATTTACGTTCCTTGCCTCGCGGCGGTAGCGCTTGTAGGCATTTCGGGAAGGTCCTGCTAGTGGGGGTCCTCTTGAGATTATATGGATTGTCTTCTCGACCCGGGGTTCATTGGGTAGAGGAACCCTATTCGCTCTGGTGGCTGGGGGCTTATCCCCAACAGCCCCCTTGTCCTTGCTCGTCCTCCATGTATTTCCTCTGTGCGGGGCATCTTGCAGGTGTCGCAAGTGCCCCCGATCGAGTAGTCTTTGGATCTCCTTGAGAAAGTCTATGCACTCTATCGTTTTGTGTCCATAGCCTTGGTGGAAAGCACAATACTCGTCTGATGTCTTTTGGGCGTTGCCATTCAGCGCCTTCGAAGGCCACTTGACCTGTTCGCCCAAGGCGATCATCTCCTGGATTGCCACCATAGGACTCGCATGCAAGTCGTAGCACGGCGGAGTCGCTCGAGCTGCCTGACGGACGTTGTTTTGCCCTCGTCCGGCACGGGAAGTGTATGGCTGGAATCGATTCGACCTTAACTCAACTGCTTTCTCGGGTCGTGAGTGTCGTTTATTCCTGTCTCTCTTCCCGAAGTTCTCCTCCTCGGCCTCCTGCCTAATCTGGGCCTCCGCTCTCGCCATGATCTCGGAGTAGGTGGAGCAGGGGTATTTCACCAGCTTCCAAAAGAGATTCAAATTTCTCTTCAGTCCCTTTTTAAAGGCCGACACCGCTGTCTCCTTGGAGCAGTTGGGGATGGCGACCTTCACTTCATTGAACCTCCTTATGAATTGTTGGAGAGGTTCTCCCCCCTTTTGCACAATCAGGTAGAGGTCGTCCGACCGCTTCAGCATTCGCCTGCTGCTAGAGAACTGTTGTGCGAATAGCTTATGGAGCTCGGCGAAGGATGCAATATTGTTGGTCTCGAGGTGCATGAACCACTACATCGCCGGCCCTTCGAGGCATGCGCCGAAGCTTTTGCACAAGCAAGCCTCCTGCACTCCCTCAGGGATCGAGGCGGTCTGCATCTTGAATTTGTACAGAGTAACGAATTCGTCGGGATCCAAAGTTCCATCACACAGCTTGATCGCAGGGATCGCAAACTTGGCCGGGATCCTGGTGTAGGGTTTTACCGTGAACCGAATCACCAAAACCAAATGAACCAGATCGGATCTATGGATATTGCTCATAATACAAATTCACAAAATCCTAGCATGCTCCTATGAATTTAATACAAGATTGTGGATTCAGGGTTTACCATTATTCCGTAGTCTCTGAACCGATCTTTCGCGTTTGAATTCCAAATCTCGATTCAACCACGCGATTCGAATTTGTCTGCAGAAACAGAAATTAGAACCCTAATTTCTAGACAAAAATCGAAAACAAAAGGGAAAGGGAAGAAGAAATCTGTTCTCCAGATTAGGTCTTCAGATCTGTGTCCCGGCGCTGATCAGATCTACTACTGGTGAGGACTCCGTAGAACTGTGGCTTGAGCAGGACCAGAATTCGAGAACTCTCCTCCTTTCTCCTAGAAATCGGCGCCTCCCTCTCTCTCAATTAGGTTTAGGGTTTTCAACTCTGTTACAACTTATGAGAGAGAGTTGTCTATTTATAGACTTAGGGTTTTATCCCTAATGGGCCAATTTGGGCTCAATTCAGCACACTTATTTGGGCCAGACCTGGGACCTAATGCAAATAATAAAGTGGGCCTATAAATTAATTAATTCCCATTTCCACAACCCAGGACACAATTAATTAATTAATATTAATTCTTTTTCACCACAGAATTAATAATGACCTACCCCTTTATTACCACGTTGTGAGAACGGGTTGCATTATTTGAGAATCCCCATATTTAAGGTTACCGGACATTCATTAATTAATCGGAGCCTCTGACAAGCTCTACCTACAATTAATTAATATCTTATTATTCCTGAGTAGTACCACTCAAACCTTATCACTCGTGCCTGAACTTAATCAGCCTGCAGGACTTTGGCACGATGAATGTTATTGAGCTCCTCAGGGAATGTCCCCATCCTATTACTCGGATATGGTTACCTAAGCTCAGTCTCAGGCGGTACTACACGAATCGCTGTTACCCAAGATGCGGATATACAAGCGCGCTGTGTTGGCTCTCCACCATGGCAAGTCAAAGCAACAGTCAACCCGTGCAAACCCCTGAACCTTCGTTAGAGTTTGGACTCAATCAATATAACGAGATCTTTTATTCGCTGATGTCAGACAGACGAATATATCTCACTGCGGTCCATCAATACGCCACCTCTGCGTACCAGCATGTCAAGTAACCAAGACAGACTACTTATTCCGACAATGCCGCAGCCATCCGGACAGACGTATCCTCATACGCTGTCTCGGCTGTGATTATGTTTATGTCTCACTAGGTCAAGTGATCATACTGTCTTCTGCGATCTACAACACGCCGTATGATCGTCCCTATCGGTGAGACAAGAGGATACCATTGTTCATACATGTACGATTGTTAACAGATAGGAGAAATAAACCGTTGTATACACATTGTAATAAATGCTTTCAGTATACAAAACCCATCAATCTCCCACTTATACTCAAAGCATAACTAAGCTATTACAGAGTATACAGTCCGTCTATCTAACTTGCTATCTCGTTAACCACCATCCGTGGTCGGCATCCACCTCAGACCAAGCTCACGAATATGTCTTTCGTAAACCTTCTGCGGCAAGCACTTTGTAAATGGATCAGCAAGGTTGTCAGCAGTGTCAATTTTCTTAACTTGCACATCGCCCCTCGATACGATTTCTCGTATGATATGGTACTTTCTCTCTATGTGTTTGCTTGCCCTGTGAGACCGCGGTTCCTTTGAGTTTGCCACTGCACCAGATATCACAATAAATTATGATGCTCCTCGGCAAACTCTGAATCACGCCCAACTCTAAAAGGTAGTTCCAGAGCCATACCCCCTCTTTCGAGGCGTCGGAGGCGGCGACATATTCCGCCTCCATGGTGGAGTCAGCAATGCATTTCTGCTTTGAGCTCCTCCAAGATACAGCTCCACCTCCTAGGGTAAACACATATCCAGAGGTCGATTTCTTCTCATCCTGGTCCCCTTGGAAATCCGAGTCCGTATAACCCACAGGGCACAAATCCTCACCTTGATAAACTAGGCAGAAATTCCTAGTTCTCTTCAAGTACTTAAGGATATGCTTTACAGCAGTCCAGTGTGCCTGTCCAGGGTTAGACTGATATCTTGCTACCATGCCAACGACATAACAAATATCAGGCCTGGTACACAACATCGCATACATGAGACTACCCACTGCCGAAACATATGGTACAAGACTCATCTCGTCTTTTTCCCGCTGTGTTTGAGGACACTGCCCGATAGAATGACGAACGCCATGACGGAAAGGTAGCAAACCTTTCTTGGCAAGTTGCATGTCGAACCTGGCAATCACAGTATCCACATAGGATGCCTGGGATAAGCTCAACATTCTTCTCTTACGATCTCGTAAGACCTTAATCCCAAGAATATAGCCAGCTTCACCCAGATCCTTCATTTGGAACTGTTCGGATAACCAAACCTTGATCTCCGACATCACTCCCTCGTTGTTTCCAAATAGGAGTATGTCATCAACGTATAGTGCAAGGAAGACCACGCTTCCACTGACATAAAGTCGGTAAACACAACTTTCGTTCTCCAACTGTGCAAATCCATAGGATTTAATCACATCGTTGAAACGTAAGTTCCACGACCTTGAAGCTTGCTTAAGTCCATACAAGGACTTCTTGAGCTTCCAGACAAGATGTTCTTCGCCCTTGCGTATGTAACCCTCGGGTTGCTGCATGTAGATGTCCCTACCTTCTTCAAGGTAACCATTTAGAAAAGCGGTTTTGACATCCATCTGCCATATCTCGAGGTCCATATGCGCAGCTATGGCAAGGAGTATCCGGATGGACTTGAGCATGGCTACGGGTGAAAAGGTTTCGTCATAGTCAATGCCCTCTTTCTGACTATAACCCTTTGCCACCAGCCTGGCCTTGAAAGCCGTGATCTTTCCATCCGCCCCTTTCTTTCTCTTGTATACCCATTTGCACCCTATGGCCCTAAAGCCATCCGGCAAATCAGTTTTATGGTATACATCCATAGCAGTTATGGATTCTATTTCAGAATCCATGGCAACTTGTCATTTGGCAACATCCTTGTCCTGCACTGCCTCTTCGTAGGTCAATGGGTCAGAGTCCTCATGTCCATCTTCCGGGCTCAAGTCCGAAGACTCACCCACGAACATGTACCTTTCCGGTTGGAAAATAACTCTCCCACTGCGATGAGGCATCGGTGCTGTGTCAGTAGTAGGTGCAGTGACTTGTGGTCCTGCACCTTGCACTGAAGAACGTGTCTGTGGTGATGTACCTCTCACAGGAGCACCCACATCTACACGTTCCCCTTCCCTTGGAATTGCATTCTCGTTCTCAATTTCTTGAAGAACGATATCACTCCTTGACTTGTGATTACTCACATACTCGTCCTCCAAGAATCTAGCGTTGGTGCTAACAACGACTCTTTGACTCTCAGGACAATAAAAGTAACCACCTTTCGTTTGCCTGGGATACCCTATGAACAGCATTACTTTTGACCTGCTTTCTAATTTATCAGGTTCCTTCGACAGTACGTGTGCCGGACAGCCCCATACTCTAAACTTGCACAAACTAGGTTTGCGACCAAGGAAGAGCTCAGCAGACGTCTTAGGAACTGATTTAGAAGGCACCACATTAAGCACGTAAGCTGCTGTTTCCAATGCGTAGCCCCAAAACGAAATTGGTAAGTTTGCATAACTCATCATTGATCTTACCATCTCTAGAAGAGTCCTATTTCTTCTTTCAGCTACACCATTTTGCTGGGGAGTACCCGGTGCAGTCCATTGGGATGTAATCCCATTTTCTGACAAATATTGCAGGAACTCGTTACCGAGGTATTCGCCACCGCGGTCAGATCGCATTGACTTAGTTTTCTCGACCTTCTTTTCTACCTCAGCCTTGAACTCTTTGAATTTCTCAAAGCATTCAGACTTGTAGTGAAGCAGGTAAACGTATCCGTACCTTGAGTAATCGTCACTGAAAGTGACGAAATACTCGTACCCTCCACGAGCCTGCGTGGACATCGGTCCACACAAGTCAGAATGGATCAACTCCAACACATCCTCTGCTCGAGACTGACTAGCCTTGAAAGGCCTAGTTGACATCTTGCCCTCGATGCAGGATTCGCAGACTTGATAAGGTACAGCCCGGACTAGGTCCAATGTACCATCATCTGCAAGTCTTTGAATCCGCTTCAAGCTGATGTGACCGAGTCTCAAGTGCCAGAGATATGTAAGATCCTTATCAGAAGAAGTAAGTTTTCTCTTCCTAGGATTATCAATTACGGATGAATTACATGCAATGCTTGCGGAAGACTTATGATTGCAGTTAACAACATAGAGAGAGTTATTCAGCATTCCACGACAGATAACACCGTTATTACCAATGGTAGAAACACCACTATAAAAAATAACTGAATATCCATCAACATAAAGTTTGGAAACTGAAATAAGATTCCGCCGAAAATTCGGCACATACAAAACATCTCTCAATGTTAAAACAGAATCATCAAAATGCAAAGTGAAATCTCCAATGGCAGCTGCACTCACTTGTGCTGCATTCATTCCCCATTGAGATGGTAACCTCGCCATTCTTCAGCACCCTCCTCAGTGTGAACCCCTGCAAGATGTAACAAACATGATCAGTAGCTCCAGTATCCACTACCTACGAATGAGTAGGAACCGATGCTAAACATGTTTCCGTTACAAATACAAATGACGTACCTTGCACTTTACTTCCGCATGCATTCTCACTTGAAGTGACACCAGCCTTCTTCATTTCATTTGACCTCCTTTCACGTGATCTGCGATCAATCAAGTTCTTGCACACAGTATGAACCACATCTTTCAATGTGCCCAAGCTGTGCTCAAGATCTGATAACTCAGACTCCCATGAAGGTACGTAGGACTGTCCTGCTACGAGATCAGTAAGCAACTCCTTGAAAGAGTACTCACTTCTCTTAGCTACATCCTTCTTAAAGTCATAGAAAGAAAGAGGCAATGAGTTCAGGATAATATCGATCTTGGCCCGATCGCTGATACATCCACCTCTGCGTGTGAAACGATTCATGATGTTATCCATCATCATCACATGCAGTGTCACCGAACTACCCTCAGTCATTCTCTTGCAGACAAGATCTTTCACAAGTTTACAACTGATAGTTCTTTCAACACTCCCATACGTACGCACCAATTCCATCCAGATCCCTACAGAGCTAGCATAGCCCATGTATTTCAGTTTCAATTCTCTACACAGGTTATCTGAAATCAACCTATAGGTAAATTCCTCAGATACCATCCATCTATCATAGAATTCTATCTGATCTCTGGAACCACTACGGTCATACGCAGTAAGTGGCATCATAGTGAGAACCACTATCTGTTGATTTTAATTAAAAAATCTGCTTAGTATTTTTCTTTTAAAAGGTTTCTTTATGCGCACACATAATTTCCTTTTGTCATTATATTTTCCAAATTTTTGCATGTAATTAAACAAGCCCAAAAATCCCCAAAATATAATCCAACAAAAGAAATTAATCACATAAGCATGCTTGGAAAGCTTTAAATAATAAAAGCAGTAAAACATGCTTTTCCTATTATCTACACATGCTTAATTGCACACATAAATAAATCACATATCATACGAGGACAATTAAGACAAACAAAAAATTCCTCGTGGCCCCAAAAATAAATAGAAAATAAAATCTATCTATTACAATTTGAATTTTGAATTTATTGGATAAATTCAAATCTTCTCAAATCTTCAAGGGCCTCCAAATCTTGATACACCAAATCTTTTGGATTTTTTTTAGGCCTTTGTG
>JAPKLW010004691.1:0-10912 GCA_026898455.1 Plectranthus barbatus
TCTATGAATGACTGCAATCCAAACGAGACGCACGCAGCAGGGGACCAGACTGCTGACCAGGCCAGTGATGCTAATGATCATGCTGAGGCCAAACCTGCAAACATCATAACCAAATCAACTATCCTAGAAGTGATTGACGATGAAGAGGAAGAAACCACCAAGGACATTCCCACCAGGGAAGGAACAGAAACTCATGAAAATCCTGGCAGAGGCGCTACTGCGGATCCACCTGCTAAGGAGGATGCTGACGAAGTTCATGAGGAAGATGGTGCTGTAGGCGGCGCTGAGATACCAGTTGCTGAAGACACTGCTGAAGAAGACCTTGTTCCAGGAAATCCTATTGAAGATATCCCAGCGGAAGTTAATCCTGATGATGAACATAAGGAGGATACTGTGGAGGATAATGTACAAAACAATGGGCTCGCAAGGGAAGGAAATATGGTCAGAACTGTCAGACCGACATGGTTGCGTGCTCACCCTCCTGAAGATATAATAGGAAATATCAATGATCCCATGATGACGAGACAAGGCAACGCTATGTTAGCATGCTATATCTCCAGTGAAGAACCCAGAAAGGTCGAAGATGCTCTACTAGATCCGGATTGGGTGAATGCTATGCATGAAGAACTAGCAGAATTCAAGCAAAACAATGTGTGGGAGCTAGTGGACAGACCCGAACATCAAAACGTTATTGTTACGAAATGGGTATTCAAAAACAAGAAAGATGAGTCTGGCACGGTTGTGAGAAATAAGGCGAGACTCGTAGCTAAAGGATACAGGCAATGCGAAGGAATAGATTACGACGAAACATTTGCTCCGGTGGCAAGACTGGAGGCCATTCGTTTATTCCTAGCGTACGCAGCACATCATGAGTTCGACGTAATGTAGATGGACGTGAAAAGTGCCTTCCTAAATGGTGAGCTGAAGGAAGAAGTCTATGTCGAGCAACCACCAGGGTTCGAACACGACAATCAAGTATACAGACTTAAAAAGGCTCTCTATGGATTGAAACAAGCACCTAGAGCTTGGTATGGAACTCTTTCAAAATTCCTGTTGAAGAATGGTTTTCAGAAAGGGAAAATCGATCAAACCCATTTTCGCATTGAAGACCAATGAGATATTTTGCTGGTACAAATATACGTAGACGACATCATTTTTTTTGGATGTAGAAATCAAGAGTTATGTGATAAGTTCTCAAAACTCATGACCAGCAACTTCCAGATGAGTATGATGGGAAAGATGTCCTACTTCCTTGGATTACAAGTTCAACAATCCAGAGAAGGGATCTTCATTCATTAGAAGAAGTATATTCGCGATTTGATTGCGAAATACTGCCCCGAGAAGACAAAGAGTTTACGGATTCCAATAAGCACGACGTGTATTGCCGCACTTGAAAGAGAAGAAGGGGATGTGAATCCTACTCTTTACAGAGGAATTATAGGTTCACTCCTATATCTCACCGCCAGCAGACCTGATATATCTTATGCCGTCGGGTTATGTGCTAGATATCAAACCAATCCTAAGAAGGCTCATCTAGACACTGCTAAACGGATTGTTCGCTATTTGAAGTGCACAGAAGGTCTCGGAATTTGGTATCCCAGAGAAGACAGTCTTGCTCTAAGTGGATACTCGGACTCTGACTTTGGAGGATGCAAGATCGACAGGAAAAGCACGAGTGGTACATGTTAATTTTTAGGACATAAGCTCATTAGCTGGTTCAGCAAAAAGCAACACTCTGTTGCTACATCCACCACTGAAGCAGAGTATGTGGCTGCTGCTAGCTGTTGTTCGCAAGTTCTGTGGGCCTATCTACTGCGACAACAATAGTGCTATGTGTATCACGAAAAATCCTGTTCATCACTCTCGGACCAAGCATATCGATATTCGTCACCACTTTATACGAGATCATCAGGAGAAGGGAGACATCGATGTTCGCTATATATGCACTGAAGATCAGATAGCAGACATCTTTACAAAGCCACTTCCAGAGACCAGATTCAAAGAGTTATGCTTGAAATTGGGATTAATGGAATTGGATGCTGATGTGGATGAATGAGTCCTAGCTCTCATTCTTTCTATAAGGATATTCTCGAAGAGTTAGTTGGTTATTATTGTACTCTGGATTGCTATTCGTTGAAGGTATCTTGACATTATAATGTCATGAAAATAAGAAGAAATACGAAGTTAGCATATTCACTCTTCTGAAGGACAACAGACTTCAAATTACAAGAAAAGAACAGATACATCATCAACTACAATATATGTGTTCACAAATCTAACAAGGAGTCATATGAAGGCCAAAAGGAGGAGAGCACAGAGCACTCTTCAACCACAGTTCGGAAAATGAGCCCTCAAATGATAGAAGTCAAAGCCCATCAAAGGAATCCCTTCAGAGACAAGGTGGGGGAACGACTGCTCAAGCAACCAACTTAGCTGCATGGCAGTTGGCAGAGGAATCCGGGGAAAGAGATCAACACATCTCTTCACTCCATCAAAGAAGAATTCAGCCCAGTCAACTTCTGCCCGGTCATCAATGGACATCATGGCCCTCCAGATCCTTGGTTTGAATACATAATTATCAGCAGGGACTCCAAAGGTGACATTGCTAACAATGTCAAAGATGACCCTGTACTCCTCCTTCAAATGTAAACATGATGGAGTAGGAGAAAAGCCAAAGTTATCAGACTGCCTCCATTCATTCCAGTAGTCGAACTCTAGAGCAGTCAAATGGTGGAAGACATCCATGACACGAACAGGACCCCGAGAAAGGCCAAACTTCTGAGAGAACAAGGCCGGAGTCCAGCAAACCACCTCATCATCGAAACAACTCCAAATAGCATCTTTATCGACTTTACTCCGGAAGATAAAATTTTGGAGAGCTCGTTTCTGATAGCATGACGGCATCGTTGTCAGAAACTGAGTCAGGCAACTCTCATTAAGAGATCCCATGACGAAGTTGGCAACACGACAATTGTTACCATACTCAAAGTACAACCCTGATTCATGAAGAATCTGATTGCGAGTGACTGGCAGATCACTAGGAGTAATAGCAACACGATGCATTTTGAAGATAGTGAAGAAGGAAATGCTATGCAAAGAGATATGGAGAAGATGAAGTTACAACATGCAAGTGCATCATTATTTATAGAGAGATCATGACTCTATCCAAAATGGGAACACTCTCCCAAAAATGTCATGTCAAATGAATTCAAATTCAGATGAGCAGAAGTCGAAGAGTCTCGACAAAGGGGGAAGCGCCACCTGTATTGATAGGGCTACTTACGGCAAGTCAACCTACCTGAGTATTATGGCGTTCTCTTCCACGAATGCTTAAAGAAGACACCAAAGGATATCCCAAATCCTTTGATTTAGACAGAAATCTACCGTCTTAAATGATAACACTCGATGACTGTGTGTGGAAAATGGTAGCTTGTACCAGACACAAAACAAGTTGCTGAGACATTGATGCAGGAACAGCAAAGACGGAATATCAAAAGAGATACTATAACATCTCTATTTCTTGGATTTCTTTGAAGACATTATTACTTATTCTGGGAGATGATGATATCTGCTGAAGATTATAGTTCTCTGCTAAAATTGAAAATGCCAAGCAGAATGGTGATAAACAACAAAATAGAGTTGTGAAATCTTCTTATATCTTTTCGTTCATTGACAAAATGTCATTACAAAAGAAAAGAGGAAGATTACAATCAAAAGGATCGCTATTCTAGGAGGAAGAAGGCCTGAACGGGAAGAAGTCCGCACTTGTGAGATTCGTTGGTCCTTTTGCGATCTGAGGGAAGCTCTGCTCTAGCAACCAACTAAGTTGCATTCCATTGAGTAGAGGTACGGCCGGATAATATTTGACGCAGTCTCGGACGCCATTGTAGATGTATTTTGCCCAGTCTATCTCGGCTCCATCGTCAATAGACATCATGAGCTGCCATGTTTCCTTTGAGAAGAACGTATCGTCACAGTTCTCTCCCATCAACATATTATTGGCCACACGGAAAAGCACCCAATAAGGAGTGCGCAGATCGTACGCAGAAACAGAGAGAGAAAATTCAGATGAAGGCGCTCGTCTCCATCTCTGTCAAGCCGACCACTCAGGGGCAATGTCTGTTACACAATGATCGAAGACAGACCCAGGACCTCTGGGAAGGCCAAATCGACGAGAAAAGACGTCTGGTAACCAGTAGATGAGTTTGCCACGGAAGCGACCGTAGATGTCATCTCCCTCCACAGAGCAATCTACGATGAATTCCCGAAGAACATCGCCTTGGAAACATCTGGGAGTAGCAGTAACAAATTGAGTTAATCCACTGCGATTTAGCTTCGACATGACCATCTCTACAACTCGAGGATTGTTATCATACAAAGCGTTCAAACCAGCCTCATGTAGAATCTGATTTCGGCGCAATTCAAGAGATTGACCCGGTGAATCCATTTCTTTTCTTGAAGAGTTTATTTTGGCGAAAAGGCTGTTGTGATAACAAGGATACTCTCAATCAGAGTATTTATAAAGGGAAATTCTTAACCCTTCTCGTCAGAATTGATCAGATTCAAATTACCAGAGTTATTCATCATCTGTCACTCGACGAATAGGAAGACGCCATGACAGATCGGTCAACATAATTCTTGGAATACGCAATCGGCGGTTGGAGAAATATACTCTGAGAATCGTTGTTTCATTTGCTAGAGTTGAAGTCTCTGCTAGAGACAAGGCCTCTGCTAGCAAATGAGATCTCTGCTAAAGTTGAAGTCTCTGCTAGAGACAAGGCCTCTGCTAGCAAATGAGATCTCTGCTAGAGTTGCAATCTCTGCTAGCGAATGATATCTCTGCTAGAGTTGCAATCTCTGCTAACGAATGATATCTCTACTAGAGTTGCAATCTCTGCTAGCGAACACAATTTCTGCTAGCAAATGCAATCTCTGCTAGCGATTGAGATCTCTGCTAAGAATAAGATCTCTGCTAACGGATAAAGTCTATGCTAACAAATGGATTTTCTGCTAGACTTGATATCTCTACTAAAGGAAGGTCAATCTGCTACAAACAATATCAGAGGACGAAAGCCCTGCTAACTGTTACGTTTGTTGCAGAATATCTATCTTTGCTAACCAATCATCGATCTGCTATGATCTTAGCAGAAACGTAATCAGCAGAATTACTACACAGATGATTAACGAGGCGACTATCAAGAAGATGATCGATATTAGCTATAAGAGGTTGTCAAAATCAAAAACGACATCATTTAATATACATCATCAAAAACAATTACAACAGAAAATTTAATCAAAGGGCGAGAAAGGTACAAAGGGATAAAAGTCTACTCCTCGAAGATTCGAGGGATCCAAAGTGAGATCAGTGAATCTCTGTTCTAGAAGCCAACTCAGAGGCATTCCGTAGGGAAGATGAAGTCGAGGGAACTGCAGAACACTCTGCCGCACTCTGTCAAAGATGAACGCCGCCCAATCAACTTGTGCTCGATCATCTATTGCCATCATGACTTTCCAGACCTCACGGGAGAAGATCATGTCATCTGGATTCACTCCCACAATCATTCCACAAACTATCTCAAAGAGGACTTGGTAGCGAGGAAGCAGTCCATATGCTGAAGGAGTAGGCGAGAAGTCCAGATCAACAGAACGCCTCCACCTCATCCATGAAGTCCATTCTGGCGTGATTTCATTACCGCGATAGTCCAACACAGAAATTGGACCCTTTGGCAAGCTGAACTCCGACGCAAAAGTATCTACAGACCATCTCACCAACTGGTTTCTGAAGACACCTACAACAGAGTCACCAATGGGCTCACTCTGTCAGAAGAAGAACTGAAGATGCTCTCTTTGAAACGCATGAGGCGTCAAAGAGATAAACTTAGCCAAACCACACGCCTGAAGACTGGACATTACCCATTCTGCTATGTGGTAATCTTCTTCGTATTCCATATACAAACCAGCATCACAGAGGATTCTGTGGCGCGGAACGAAGAGAGATTGAGTTTGTTCCATTTTTTTTGAAAAGAAGAAGAAGAGTTACAATAAGTCGTATCAAATGCTTCGCTTGCTTATGATATTTATAGAGAAGCAATCGGTAACTGTTCGCTGCTGAAGTTGAAGAGTTGCTAAGAAGAGTGAGGTAATTCATTAATGCAAAGGTCATATCAGACGGAACCATGATCATGCATAAAAAGCAATGCCGGAGGTTATTAGGGTGATAGCATAACATACGTGGTAGCATCTGCGTATTTTTATTAAAATTGGCTGCTGAAAATCTCACATCAAAGCGCGGGACGTTTGCTTCTCATGATGGAGAAACATTTAATGCATCCAGACGGCGGCAACGAATGGGGTTGTGCCACGTCATCCACGCTCAAGGTTCGAAGGCCGTGGACATACCCACGATCTGACTCTCAACCCTAGCCATTGATTGAATTTAAAGTAGAATTCAATCCTTGCCGTCAATTTCTACTCGTACTCTGAAATCTTTGACACCATATTAGATTTCAAATCCCCACCAATTTTCAGAAATCGCTCACCCTCATCTCTGAAAAACCCTCCCAAAATCATCGGAAAAACCTACTCAACCATGACTTCAAATCAAGATTCTTCAACGTCCCCTCATGAATCTCTAAATCACGAATCATCACCCTCCGAAAATTTAGAGACAGTCAATCTTCAACCGGCCTCATTTATTTATCCCTCAACCAGTTGCTCACCCCTGCATGTTCGACATGCACCTGAGTTCACTGGAATCGAGAAGGAGGACATCGATGAGTCCATCCCTTACTACACATTGGTGACTATGGCCAGACAGAAGAAGCTGTCCACGCATTCAGCAGAAAGGCGACGAGTGGCCCAGATTATGAAAGATAGGATTCTATATATGCCCCTCGCCACCAAACAATTTCCTAAATGGATTCTGAATATCCTAGATTCTGAATTGCTGGTAAAGTATCTCACTGCTGAACCTGATCAATTTCATCCGCATATGGTTGCTGAATTTTATGCTAGGGCTGTTATGAGTGACGATCAGAAATCATTCAAAACATGTGTGTATGGAAATATTGTAGAAGTAAATGCTGATTTACTTTCTCGTACTTTTGGACTTCGAAACTATGGAGCCAAAATCTCTCAATATAAGGTGACTGATATAGCCGAAATAGAGAGACGATGGAAGCTTTGGAGGAAGCCAGGAGAGAAAGGGAAATCACGTGCATTCATGGTCAATACCTCAATCAACACCTTGACAGAGGAATACAAACTCCTCGCGGAGATTGTAATCAAGATGCTCCAATGTGATGTTGGATCGTACTCGGAGCTCTCTGCCAAGAAATTTGCCGTGATGATAGCATTAAATGACAATGTTAAGGGAAATTGGGCTGAATTTATTTTTGAACGCTGGGCAGAACATGCCAAGAAGAATACTCACATGGAAGTGGATGGAACATTCTCTTCGAATGTAAACTTTGGGCTAAAGATTAGTAAACTTTTGGAGATACTGTTTACTAACACAGGAGTAGATCGAGGAGAAGCACTTCTTTCTACCGACTACATTCCTGTAACAAAGCACAAGCCTAAGCCAATCAACATCAGAAATCCTCGGAAGTTGAAAGGGAAGTCTAACGTAGACAAAAATAAACCTACTTCACCAGAGAAACCAGATGAAGCTAGTTTAGCAGAAGCCAGCCTCCAACACTCCATTCCTATTACAGAAGAAGAATTAGCAGTATTGAAGAAGAATGCTGAAACAGATCAGTGTTTCAAAAATCTCGAGGAGATTGAGAAGTTAGGAAATCTCCCAGTTGATCAGATCAACGAAATTGTGACTTCTAAGGAAGCAGAACAGCCTCCAACTACTATTGGGACATTGGCGGTTCCAATTCAATCATTATAAAGAGTTGCTACAAATCCTCCAGCAACTAGGGCAAAGAAGACGACCAGAAGAAGGTTGGAACTCCTGACTGACAAGGAAGTACTGGAGAAAGCAGAGGCAGAAGACAAGTCTGCTAGAACTGCTGAAAAAGAGAAGACATCTAGTGAGACAAACACTGACAATACCTCTGATCCAGACTACATCCCTGAGTCTCACGACACTGCAGAAGAGCGCAGTAAGGAAACAAGAAAAGCAAAGAGGAAGCGCATAGCTACTCTAAAAGAAGTCGAGAAAAAAAACTATCAGAAATTCATCAGTAATTTGACATTCGAAGGCAGAGACAGGAACTTCGAACGGGTCAAATCAGCTGCAGAAGAGTTCATGGCACAAAAGAAAGCTGCTAAAGAAGTTAGCAAAGGAGTCAGTGCTAGTAGAGAAGTTGAGGCTAGCATAGTTGATGAAACATCTGCAGAGCACATGCATCATCCATTGGAAGAACGGAATGACGCTGGAGAAAATCAAATTCCAGCATAAAATGAAGAGATAGCAGATACGTCAGCAGATGCTATCTTAAGAGATGCCACAGAAGATTCAACTGCTGATCCACCTCATCTAGCAGAAGAAGCTGCAAAGAAAGGAAAAGGGAAGGCTGACTTGGCAGAAGAATCAATTCCACATCCATCACCTAATCAGCAGATTAACATTGAAGAAGAGGAATTATCAGATACAGAATTCTCAAAAAGGCTAGCATCTGGAGCTTTCAGTGAAACTCACTTCCCCAAGAAAAAGTCTCGCAGAAGAAATGAGGGAGAATCCAGTGAGATTCGAGATGAAGTGTTAATAGGAGTGCCGATGCAGACACTCCTTGAAGAACATCCGAAGGAAACACTCCTTAGTAATCAATCTGCTAAAGAGCAACCAGGCGCTGAAACACATCAGACAGAAGAAGATGATTCTCACCTCACAGAACCTGAATCATCTTGCATCTCTGAATCTGACTCAGATGGAGAAGCTGAAGAAATTTACAATGCAAAGTTTCTAAGGAAAGAAACCACAGCATCCGAGGCTATTCTTCGTATACCCCTCCATGGGCTGCCAGGACGTCGCTATGGACTCCGAAGAATCAGTCAATGGTGTGCACCGGTTCATCCCGAAGATGTACCTAACTCTGATTTAGGACCTATGGCTGAAGAAATAGAACAATTTGTTGATTCTGAAACAGATAGAGCCATAGCAGATCTATTCCATAGTGAGTTGGATGAGTCAATACCGGAAGGACGCCTATTGGCAGAAGAGTTCCGTCGGTGGAAGAAGTTTGATTATATTATGTATCAACTCTACTTCGAAGAGCGGATGATATGCATTGCAGCTAAAGGATTAAACTTCTGGAGACGTGAAGAACGTTGGTGCTTTGATTGGATTGATCAAGTTCCGGGGATGAAGCAGTTCTCAGATCAACAAGTGATGTGTAGACTCCAAGTCATCCGAGAACACCGCGTTATCTCTCAGAATGCAGGACTACCCAAATCCACCTTCGCCCCCGATGGGTACTCTGATGCCAGGATTGAACTATCTAAGCGACAAGCAAAAGCTGCTGTTGCATACAAGAAACGTCAGTTAGAGTATGAATCTCAACAAGAGGAGCGTCGGAAGGCTAGAAGAAAGGCGCTAGCCACTGAGCGTGCTGCTCCGAGATTCGTCTATCGAGATAAGATGATAACTAAGTTTCTGGACATTGATATTCAAGACATAATTGAGGAAGCCCAGAAAGCTGAAGCTCTGCTTGTCCAGGAAACCGCACAAGTGTTGGATGCAGCTCGTCGAATATTGCATGAGGAATTATGCTATCAGGAGTATATTGCTGCAAACACCAGTCAAGCACAGCAATCTGATGTTCCAACAAGTCGAGAGCTTGTCACGACTACCTCCTTTCATGCCTCTCCTATAACATCCCTGCAGATGCCCTTCCCATTAACTGCGGAAATAGCTGAAGCCTTCAACTCTTATTTGGAAACAGCTATTGATGAAAGAGTAGAAGCAGCCACTAGCCATTTGAGAAGAGAAGTTGATGAGATACAAACAGAGGTCACTGAAAGCAAGTCAGCTATATCTGAGAACAGGACAGGTCTAGAAGTTGTTCGAAAGGACCTAACAGACACTCGAACTCACCTCGGAGAAACGGTTGTAGCCTATGAAAATCACTTTTTGGTTGCAATCAAAGAGGGGGAAGAAAGAAGAAAGGCTGACAAGGAGAGAAGAAAAAAAAATGCGGAGGAGTCAGCAACAAGGGAACAGGAAATAAGGAGAAAAGAAGAAGAAGCAAAGGAAGAGTTGAAACAAAAAGAACTAGAAGCCAGACTAGAGCTACAAAGAAAGGAACATGAAGCTAAGTTAGAACTACAGAAAAAAGCACATGAACTTCAATTGCAAAAGATTGCTATAGAGCAAGAGAAGTTGGCCAAAGAACTGGAGCGTGAGGCTGCTGAAAGAGAATCAGGAGCAACCCTTCTGGAGAACTTCATGAAATTCACAATGGAGAAGTTCGCTGACTTTCAGAAGAACAAATCAGAAGATAGTGAAAAGGACAAACCAGCGCCCAGCTCATGAATGATAAGGTCAATTCTTTTACTTTCTGTATCCAATTTGTACTGAAATTTGCAAAATCATATATAAAATTGGATCATATTTTGACAAAATCTTTTTGTCCACTTCTGAATTTTACTGGTGTGCTATAGTTGATTTACACTTCTTGTGTACTCAACAAATTTGCATGTGGACATGACGATGATATGTTGATTGATGAATATGAATGCTTACTGATTTAAATGAGTGCTAGAATTTCTAGCATATTGCTTTGTTGCAAACATTTATTCATATTAATCGAGAAATATTCGCTAGCACCTGTTGAGGGGGAATTTGATTTCAATCATTTATGTTGCCTGGACCTAGTTGGAAAAACTCTGTGTCAGATTGATAGAATAGAATAGATTTGTAAAACACAGACATTCTTCCACTTATGGTCAGCAAATGATAGTA
>JAPKLW010004691.1:11312-25249 GCA_026898455.1 Plectranthus barbatus
AGAAAAGAATTCAACAGTCACTCTTGAAAAGGTTGTGACTCTCACGGGCGTTAGCCGCATACTGATTAAGTTCAGAGGCAAACTATAAAAGCCTCATTAGCGAAGGACAAGTTTTACGAAGGTGTGCCCTTGACTTGGCCGGAGCTGTGTTCAGAAAAGTTCAGACTCACGGAGGATAGCTGTCAAGTAGCCAGGCCGAAAGCTCACTACCTACTTAACTGGAAAGGCGATTCCTTGTAATCTGTATACTTTTCTAGTGAAATTCTTAGTGTTTCGGCTAAGGAGTGGACGTAGATCTATTTGATCGAACCACTATAAATCTTGTGTTACTTTACTGTTTTATTAGTTTACTGTTCAAAGATTGATTTAAAACCTAGCAACGGAGTTGCTAGTGTATATCTGTAAACTTACTTAAGCAACGACTTGAACTAAGAAATTACTTTGCTAACATCTAAGTGCAAGAAGACTTTAATCTATTCCGCTGCATTTCGTGTTAAGTTTTCAACACGACGACTCTGATATTTCGGGACCAACATGCACAGCTTGATTAAACACTCTCTAGGGTTCGATATCTGGTCTCTGAGACAATATTACTTGTCAATTGCGTATACTTGCGCATAGTTCTGTAGTTACCTTGCTGCAGCAACAACGAGTTTTTGGCGCCGTTGCCGGGGAGTGTTGGTTTTGAGTCTGAATGCTATTATATTGCTTAATTACTGCTTTCATTTTGTTTTTAATATTTTTAGTTGTTTGATTAACATGGTGCTGTAGTGTTTTAATCTTCAGGTGTGAAAAGTTTGTGAACAAAAAAATTTGACAAATCAAGGTGGTGTTGCTGAAAATGGTGGAAACAACTTGGGAAATATCTTGGCTATGGCCAATGATAAAGACAAGTGTATTCGTTATTATGCAAACCCGCTGTTCCAGGAGCTGAAACCAAGTATTTTGTGGCCCGAAATTGAAGCTAACCATTTCGAGCTGAAGTCGGTAATGTTTCAAATGCTGGAGTTCATAGGCCGATTTAGTGGCCAACCCACCGATGATCCCCATCTTCATTTGCAGTATTTCTTGGAGGTTTGTGACTCTTTCAAGCTGCAAGGTGTGAGTTCAGAGGCACTAAGAATGAAGCTATTTCCCTTCTCATTGAGGGACAACGCCCGATCATGGTTGAGCTTACATCCACTTGATTCTATCACCACTTGGAATGAGTTGACTGGAACATCCATCGATGAAGTATTTCCCAGCTGTAAAGATTGCCAAGTTTCCAAGTGAGATTATGTCTTTTAGGCAAGAGGATGAATTTGTGAGTGAAGCTTGGGAAAGGTTTAAGGAGTTGCTAAGAAGGTGCCCCTACCATGGGATTCCTAATTAAGTTCAAATTGAGACTTTCTACTTTGGGCTAAATTTAAACTCAAGGATGATGTTGGATGCATCAGCAGGTGGAGCCTTATTGTCCAAATCTTTGAAGAAACATGTCAACTGCTGGACTTGATATCATCCAACAACTATTAGTTGGAAGATCCAAGAGCTGCTCCAACATTAACTCAAAAAGGTTCAGGAATTCTAGAAGTGGATGCTCTCACTGCGCAAATTTCAGCAATGGGGTCTGCTGTTACAGCACCATTAGCAGCAATGGGTTCAGCAATTGAGAGTTTTGAGCATAACATTCATCCCCAACCATTGTTGGAGGTGGTATCATGTACTTATTGTGGAGAAGGACACAAGTTTGAAGAATGTCCAGCTTATCTAGCATCTGCATGCTGTGAAAAAAATCTGAATTATCAGCAGGTCCAGGGGAATGATCCATATTCTAACTCATGCAACTCAGGGTGGAGGAACTATACCAATCTATTTATGGTATGAGTAAGAAAATTCCAATGCTGCAGCATCTGAGCAGCATAAGTCTGGGTGTTCTGGTTTCCAAGAGCAAAATCAGCAAAGAGCTGAAGCACCCCTAGGAAGCAGCTGAATTCATTGGAGGATATGCTCAAGGAATTTGTTAAAAAAAATGCAACAATGAGTCAGAGTCAGGATGTCCTTCTTCAAAGCCAAGCTTCTTCACTTAGAAGTTTGGAAGTGCAAGTTGGGAAATTGGCAACTGAGCTGAGAAATAGACCTCAAGGCTTACCACTAAGTGACACTTTCAATTAGAGGCCAGAAAAAGAATTTGTAACATTAACATTGAGTAGTGGCAAGGAACTTGAGGAATGTTTCCTTGCACATGGTCAAGAAGCTGAAAAAGAACCACAGAAACAAACTGCACTTCATGCTGTAGCACAGAAGCAACATATAACAGCTGAGAGGAAGTTTACAACTCCACCATCACCTTTTCTACATGGGGTGAAAAGGCAAGATGATGAAATGGAGGAGTGTCCTGCGACTAATATGTTTGATGTTTTTGCTGGGAATTGCATGAAGAGTTGTACATGGAGTCAGATCAAGTTGAAAATGATTACAATGAGTTTGAGGAGCTATGTGGTGTTGAAAACTTTCAAAATTTTGAATCTCTTGAGTTGTCACATGGGGAATTTCAGACTCTGCCCACTGAACAACCAGAACTGGTATTGGACTCGTTGTTACATTATTTGGAGTATGATGATTTGGAGGATGATGACACATCACCCTTGAAAATTCCTAAACCACCTGATATTTGGTACATGGGCCAAGAGTTTAGCTCTTTGAATTCAATGGAAGAGATTTTGCTCAAAGAAGGTTGTAATGGCTTTGTGGAACAGCAGCAAGTCAATGATGTGAATGAAGCTGTCGAGGAAGACTTGATCAATGTTTCGATCCTGGAATCAACAATTCAATTTTTGATAGTTATTTGGTCTACCTTGTCCAATGTACACACATGGATGCATGCAATGAATCAGTTCCCAAGAGGATTTTGACTGAAGGGTATGTTTGTGTTGATTATAAGAAGAGGAAACGAAAGAAGCAATACTTTGGTGGAGGATTCGACAAAGAGAAGGCTTCGGCCTTATTGAATGATGCTAAAGAGGAGAGGTACTATGGGCTATCTAAGAGCTTTGGACTCTTTGGTAATTGAGAATGCCCTGAAATTTTACTGCTTTCATTTTATTTCTGCCATTTAGTTAGTTTCATTTCTATTATTTATTTTCTGTTTTAGTTATTTTGTGATGCTCTAGCCTGGGAGTAGCATTAGCTGGATTGTGAGAGAAGGATGTGATGTTGAATATCAAAGACCAAAACAAATTCATCCTGCAGCAGCTAGGCACCATCAGAGCCAAAGAGAAATGAAATGCAATCACCGCTGCTGGCCCTTGACCCTTTGGTTAATTCAAAACCTAATCCACTAAAAAAAAATTATTATTTTTATATTTAGTCATAATATGTTAGTTCTTCTTGGTTATTTTAGTTGTTTGTTTGTTGGGTATGAATATTTGATGTTTTTATTTTAGTGTCTTAGGTTGTGGTTGCCTGATTGATTTATGATATTTTAGCCAATGCTCATTCCTATGCCCGATGATGTGTCCTTTTTTTATTTCTTTCTCATATTTTGTATTTATGAACAGTTTTTGGTTTAGCATGTTTTGCTTTCTTCAGATCTCTAGTTTTAACTTGGTAAATCATGACTGATTTGAGTTCCAAGTCCTTGTGAAAAAAAGAATTCTTTTCGAAAACTACATCATGCTAGTTCAATGATTTGGCAGGATTTGAGTTGTTTTGTCTTGTGATATGTGTGAAATTGTTACCTTTCACTTGGCCGATAGCAGATTTGAGGCGAAATTAGGAATTTTGTCACTTGTAGAAATGATTTAGGCCATCTTTCATATATTTGAGCCTTCTACCGTTTCATTTCATTCACAAATTTCCTTAGCACCTTTCTTTGTGCCTTATGCCATTTCTTTCATCATCCCCTACATACTTAGCCAATTATTCATACACTTACCCTTATCCAGGAGTATCTTTAACTCCTCTTAAATTTAAGGACAATGTTTGTTCCAAGTTTGGGGGGGTACACATGCACGCCTTTAGACGTTGTAGTCGTGGTATTTTGTGTTTTTTTAGAATAATCAATGCTGAAGCATTGCAGTGGCATGAGCTGTATAGCTAAAAATGTTGAAGAGCCAAAGTTTTGTATCTTGTATTAAAAAAAAAAAAAAGAGAATATAAAGTTATAAGAAAAAGAAAGAAAAAAAGAAAAAAAAAAGAAAAAGAAAAAAAAAGTATAGTTTGTTTTATTTTTAATTTTTTTTAGAGTCTGTGCCTTTCTCCTTTGTTAATGTTGCACTTTAGAATAAGTCCCAGATTAAGAGAGTTGGATTATCCTCAATATAATTCTCTATTCTTTTCGAGTATTCTGTCTTAAAGGAAATCTGGGAAATTTCATGTATCAACAATTGGCGCCGTCTATGGGAAAAAGACTTGAAAGAAAGGAAAGAATGGTGGATTAAAAAAAAAGGTCGATTTTCCCAAAATCCTTCCTTCGTCCAGGGTGCTCCTCCCAATTCCAACGAGGGCTACACCACGCCTTCCTCCCGGCCGGAACCGCGCTCCTCCATTTGCCACCGCCGCAGCAGCAACCGCTTCTCCTCTGTCGCCTACCTCCGCGCTGCCAGCCTCGAAAATTCAATCTCGTATGTTATTCGACTACCCCGACAGCCTCTATCAGAATCTGGCTATTGAAGAGGTATTTTCGATATCTCGTTAAAAAGAGGGGCTCGATTTCAAATTTTGCAATTCGATATCTGAGTGCGAAGAGGCGTTCGAGGAGGTGCGAGCCCGTGCTGACGAGTCCAGAATTTGAAGTGAAACGCAACCACGAGAGTTCACGTCATATCTTTCTCAAGTGAAAGTGGGTGCTGTTAAGTAGTGGAATCGTCTTGCAGCACACACGCATCAAATCAAGCCAGCCGCCACCACAGGGAAGTTTCTTTCTCAGTCTCTGATTTGGTTGGGCGCTAAAAATCATACTTGAATTATGATTCTGATTTGATGAGAAAAATTATCCAATTTTTAATTGAAGTCCAGCTCAGTTTTTGCTTTAACTGCTAGCTTAGTTTCTGAATTATTGACATCAATAATTTCTTAACGACTGGCGAATTGGTTCTGATATTTTTGAATATGATAAGAACGATTCATGTATGATCAATTGATGTCAATAGTTAGGAGAAACCTATATTGATCCGATTCTAATTTGATTCTCCTAGTAAGTCCGACATAATTGACTATCATTTTTCATTGATTTGCTGGAGTTTAGTGATTCTTAGTTATTTATGTTGGATTCGTGATTTTGATTGCCATTTGAAACTCACTCGTCTCAGTTTAACTAGTACTTTCATCGAACACCTTTCGTGCCTCTTTATTACTATTTTCTATCTTGCTTATTTTGGTACGATAGTTTTATCCGCCGTGATTGCTTGTGTGCACCCGCTATCTAAGTTGTTAGTGGTGTTCTTTCTACTAGTAATTATTGTAATCCTTTGCGATTATCTATGTTAATTACATTTTGTAGTCCACCCTGTGGTTCATTTCTATTCTGAGTGACGATTACTTTATCGGGTTGATTCTTTCGTGCTCGGTTGTCCCCTTTAGGTGATCTTGAATTTAAATTATCTCTGGAGTGTATCTTGATTGAGGTGATCTTATTTGGGTCCCGTTTAGTTGAATTTTTGATTTGTTTCAAATCACATTTATCTCACATTGCCTTTTGCTTGATTTTCTGGGCCTGACCTTTTATCGAATAGTTGGTGTGCGTGAGTTTGCTTGAATTTTAACTTGCGCTCTGTTTTGCAAAGTGGATTTTGTTGGTGCAGTTAGCCTTTTCTAAGTCGCAGTAATGATAACCCCCCTCTTGTCTTTTTTCGCATGAATCCTACAGCCGAGAAAGCCACCTCTGTCTCGCGCACTCCTAGACAAACATTGTGGATCACCTTTTGAGCCGATAAATCCTTGTCCCCGTGATTCCAATTCCAATACTGATTTAAAACGGGGTATTGATATGAACTAGTAATTCTTCGGGACCTAATAATCCAAAGGAAGGGGCACCTCAACTGCACATGATCTGGGGACTTAAGAAAAGCAGAACTCAAAATGATTTGAAGAAAAAGGGGTTCTTCGACAATCTGCGGCAACCCAAGATATAAGTTCTCTTCTCGTCATTAACAAATTTATTATTTGACCCTTAGCATCTCGTTTGAGTTTCTTTTTCGCAGGAAATAAATTAACTCCTCGAGAGTAATTTGGAGAAAAGGGGATTGTTCGATGTAGAAGCATTCTATTTCACGTATCAGGCCCTCTAAATTGAGGAGCTCCACCCCTCGACTTTTTCTTGGATTGTTGTCTTATTCTCGGATCGCTCTTGATTATTATTCTCGGATCTCTCTCTTATTTTTGGATCGCTCCTGATTATCAATCTCAGATCGCTCTCGGGTTGCCTTTCTAATTATTCAGATTCCAATTTGAACTTATGCAATCAATCGCATCTCCTCCTGGGCCTCACTAATCTGCTCACTAGGGCAGTAAATATGGCTAAAAGCCACAAAGATTCAGGGTCGCAACCTGCAATATCTTTTGGGGACATTCTTGACGCAATATGCTCAGAACCACACCTCGACAGCATAACAATTGCTTCGAAATGTACTTCAACTGATACGAGAAAGGGTGGCAGTCGCGCCTTTATCTTTCACGTCGGGGGGCTGGTTGAGGAGGGGAAGTAGAATCCTTCATACTAGCTCCCAATCATAATCCCACCTCGAAAGCATAATATTAGCTTCGAAACGTACTTCGACTGATACGAGAAAGGGTGGCAGTTGCACCTTTATCTTTCACGTCGGGGGCTGTTTGAAGAGGGGTTATCATCGCTCCGAGACACACATTGCTCCGAGACAACCTCTCGAATGAGCTCGACTCGCTCCAAGACAACGTTTTGACTGAGCTCACATCGCTCTGAGACAACCTCTCGAATGAGCTCGACTCGCTCCAAGACAACGTCTTGACTGAGCTCACATCGCTCCGAGATAACCTCTCGAATGAGCTCAACTCGCTCCAAGACAACGTCTTGACTGAGCTCACATCGCTCCGAGATAACCTCTCGAATGAGCTCAACTCGCTCCAAGACAATGTCTTGACTTAGCTCACATCGCTCCGAAACAACCTCTTGAATGAGCTCAACTCGCTCCAAGACAACGTCTTGACTGAGCTCACATCGCTCCGAGACAACCTCTTGAATGAGCTAACTCGCTCCAACACAACGTCTTGACTGAGCTCACATCGCTCCGAGACAATCTCTCGAATGAGCTTGATTCACAACTAAACTGCACCTTAATTAAGATCGTACCGTTCCAAACTACCGTTCGAGAAGATCTTATTCACGCTAAAACCAAGACACGAACAGATCAAGATCGGTCCAAGCTAAGACCGGGATTAAAATCAGGACTCAGCTTTACCAACGCAAGACACATGCATTGATAAAGCTGGGGGGCTGTTGTTGTGCCCAAGAAATTATGATAACTGACTGATAACATGTGGTCGAACCGGAAAAAGCCTTGATGTAAAACCATCGTTAACCTGACATCGAATCGCCATGAGTGCATCTCACTTCGAACCACAGGCTGAATCGAAGAAGAGGTGAAAGTCCACCAATGGACAAGGAGTCAACTTCATTAAAATTAATAATCGCTTTATGGGGGCCTCTCGTACCCCAGCAAATTCATGATCAAAACATGAACCTTTTCTTGGATGTTTTTGTATCACAGTACGCTTCGCTCCGATATCACATATCTCGATTGAGCAAGTTCATCGCTTTGAGATAACACATCTTGAATGAGCAAATCTTATCGCTCCAAGACCACATCTCGATTGAGCAGGATAACTCCAAGGGCAGTTTAAGAAAAACTCTCAAACGATCTTGAATGAGTAAATCGCTCCAATACAATTTTTCGATCACGTATTGATGCGAAAAGCCTCGAATGAGTGTAATCACTCCGATATGGTTTGCTTAAGTGACATTTCCAAATGACACTGCTAATAATCACCTGGAAAACACCACAACGAAATGTAAATTCGAACCACATAACACTGACAAAATCAGCATCTTACAAATATTTTGATGAAACAAATCAAAGTCAATTCAAATGCGCTCAAACGTTAGAAACAAATCTTAGTTTCAATGAAGCTGGGTGCTATTATTATACCCATAAATTGTGTAACCAACATATCGGATAATAGCAAATCTCAGAATCTAGTGATTCGAAATAAGGAAAATTGCAAACAAGAGAGAAATGGTTCGAGCACCAATGGATCAAACTGACTGGACACTATCACTTCATCGAATGAATCAAATTAGCTGAGAATCAGCGGTCAACAAGCGAGTATCACGGGATGGACAAATCAAGGGAGCGAAATTGACGTGGTCCAACCTCAACTTGGAAAGAAGCAATTGTCTGCTTAATTCCATAAAAATCTTTCATTCTATAAGATTGTAGCAGAAGAAACAAACTTGCAATGGATGACAAGTTAGCTTCATTAAAATAAATAATTTCAATGAAGCTAGGGGGCTGTTGTTGAGCCAAATAAATGATCACATGTATTCTACTTAAAGTCAGTCTTAAATCATACGGTTCGACCGCATGGTTTACCGCAAGGATAGATTGCATCTTGAATCAAGTACCGGTCGAGTCAAGCAGTCTTCACAGTTAAACCAAAAGAACAAAAACCGATTGAGCCCTCAACAAGTCTAAAGAAGTCAAAGGGGCGAGGATCACGGAAGCAACTTTCAAGGAGACTATCTCTAGTCTGAATTGACTCCAATTCCACCTGATTGTACTCTATTAATTAAGAAATAAGTATAGATGAAGGTCTTTCCTTTATTGTAAATTCAATTACTTATAAATAGTGTAAAAACTCAATGAAAAATGGGCTTTTGGGAGATTATCCTCAATATAATTCTCTATTCTTTTCGAGTATTCTGTCTTAATGGAAATCCATAAAATTTCATGTATCAACAATAGGAGTAGCATTGCTGGGAGCTGAGAGACTGCACCAGGGGGGACCACCAGCAGACAGAATCAGCATGCTTTTCAGATTTTGTCTCAAAAGTGGGACAAGTGTCTACTGTTGTGAGCCATTAGAGTCAAAGGGCAGGATGGAGAGCCATGTGTAGGATGGAGATTCATTGGAAGTAAAAAGTGTGAAGATATTTTGAGAGCAAAGAGAGAGAAAAACTATATTAAACCATTATTCTTCCTCAACAAGCCATCTTTTAGAGAGAGGAAATCTGGGGGCTGCAGCGCAGAGATGGAGGAAGAAGAAGAGCACCAGCTGGACACATTGCTGCTGGTTTTTCTACATCTCTAGTTTATGTTTTTAGTTGATAGAATGAATGATAGTTGGATTTTAGCTATTATTTTATATTTTCTTTTTAGTTTAAACATGAGCTAAGCTTTCTATGCTTGGGTTGTTGACTAATTTATTTGCTTGAATATATTCTGGAGTTGGTTTTTGTTTCAAATCTGGTGTTTGATTATGATTTTGGTTTGTTTGATTCCTTAAACACGACAGTGGCAAGGAATATTTCACCTAGGGAGACCGAAAGGAGATCTAGGCTTAGGAAGTCATAATCAATCTTGAATTCTTGTGTGGACATACAAAGAACTTGAGACTTGTAAGAACCCCTATTTTGAATATTGCGTTTAAAGGTTAACTCTATCATAGACATATGAAGATTAACAAGAAAATGCAGATCTACTAATGTGACAACATGCTAGGCAGAGAAGAGTGAGGTTACAGGACCCAGAGCTGATGCCTGAATTATGCTGCAGCATATAGGAAAGCGAATGAACAAAAGTTGACAACCCAAGTGTATTCTCTCTTATTGTTAAACCATATTTCTGATGTTTTTATGGTTATAATTTAGGAAGAACAGTTATTAATCATTTTAGCTTTAATTGGTTTTATCATTTACGCATTTTTGCAATTTTAGTTTAGAAAATCATCACACAAACCTATTTTGCAAGCAATATTATGTGCACGGCTTGATTAAACACTCTCTAGGGTTCGATATCTGGTCTCCGAGACTATATTACTTGTTGATTGCGTATACTTGTGCATAGTTCTGTAGTTACCTTGCTGCAGCAACAACAAGTTTTTACTGCTTTCATTTTATTTGTGTCATTTAATTAGTTTTATTTCTGTTATTTATTATCTGCTTTAGTTATTTTGTGATGCTCTAGCCTGGGAGTAGCATTAGCTGGACTGCGAAAGAGGGATATGATGCTGAATATCAAAGACCAAAACAAATTCATCCTGCAACAGCTAGGCACCATCAGAGCCAAAGAGAAAGGAAATGCAATCACCTTTGCTGGCACGTGATCCTTTGGTTAATTCGAAACCTATTCCACTCAAAAAAAATATTTATTTTTATATTTAGTCTTAATATGTTAGTTCTTCTTGGTTATTTTAGTTGTCTGTTTGTTGGGTGTGAATATTTGATGTTTTTATTTTAGTGTCTTAGGTTGTGGTTGCCTAATTGATTTATGATATTTTAGTCGATGCTCATTTCTATGCCCTTTAATGTGTCCTTTTTATTTCTTTCTCATCTTTAGGCTTCATGAATAGTTTTTGGTTTACCATGTTTTGTTTTCATCAGATCTCTAGTTTTAACTTGGTAAATCATGACTGATTTGAGTTCCAAATCCGTGTGAAAAAAAAATTGAACTCTCTTTTAAAACTACATCATGCTAGTTCAATGATTTGGCGGATTTGAGTTGTTTTGTTTTGTGATGTGTGAAATAGTTACCTCTTACTTGGCTGATAGCAGATTTGAGGCAAAATTAGGATTTTTGCCACTTGTACAAATGATTTAGGCATCTTTCACCTGTTTGAGCCTTCTACAGTTTCATTTCATTCACAAATCTTCTTTGCACCTTTCTTTGTGCCTTATGCCATTTCTTTCATTTTCCCTACATGTTTAGCCATTATCCATACACTCACCCTTATCCAGGAGTATCTTTGACTCTTCTGAAACATTGAGGACAATGTTTGTTCTAAGTTTGGGGGGTACACACGCACGTCTTTATATGTTTTAGTTGTGGTGTTTTGTGTTTTGTTAGAATAATCAATGCTGAAGCATTCCAGTGGCATGAGCTGTATGGCTGGAAATGTTGAAAGGCCAAAGTTATGTATTATGTTATAAAAGAAAAAAAAACAAAAGAGAAAAGAAAAAAGAAAAAAAGAAAAAAAAAAAAAAAAGAAGAAGTTATGAAAAGAAAAAAGAAAAAAAAAGTATAGTTTGTTTTATTTTTAGGGTGCGTGCCTTTCTCCTTTGTTATTTTTGCAGTTTAGAATAAGTCCTAAATTAAAATGTTGAATTATGCTCCTGAATGATAGTCACTTTAACCATATTTACCCATCCTTAACCTTAGCCTTACATTACAAGCCATGAAGTCCTTTTGATCTGTGAGTGGCATAGATTCCATTAGTGGAGAAAATGTTAAAGGTCAAGTGGGAGTGAAAATAAGTAACATTGATGATCACTGAGCTTGATGAAATAACTTGAATCACGTTGAAAAGTTGTGCTAGTTGATGTTGATGCATCTTAGTTTTTGGAACTTGGGATTTCAAATTTGATTGAGGTGCTTTATTAAACCGAAGAGATATGTTTTTAACAATTTCATGCTGATCATGGACTAATTAGTTAAGTCTCTCTTTTTAAAAATTTGCTGAGGGCATGACGGGATGTTGCTTAGGCTAAATTTGACTATCTCATGAGGGCTTGTACATTGATGTTTGTTTGTCTATTTTTGTCTTTTGTTTGTGTCTTAGTTGCTTGGGGACAAGCAACATCTTAAGTTTGGGGGTGATAACTCCCTTTAGGAGTTATTATTTTAGTGTTTTATAGGTGTATTTTATGTTCTTTTTAGTGTTTCTAACTTGTTTTAGGTTGTTTTGTGTTTTATTTATCATTGTCTACATTGTGTGTCTTGTATAGTTGTGTTTTGTTGTTTTTATTTGTTTTGCAAGGAAAATGAGTGATATTAACCAAGTTTCATGCCAAAGAAGTGAAGAGAAATCCGCTGAATGTTATGCTGCAGCATAGGAGTAGCATTACTGGAAGCTGAGAGACTGCACCAGGGGGACCACCTGCAGACAGAATCAGCATGCTATCAGATTCTGTCTCAAAAGTTGGACAGGTGTCAACTGTTGGAGCCATCAGAGTCAAAGGGCAGGATGGAGAGCCATGTGTAGGATGGAGATTCATTGGAGGAGAGAAGATATTTTGAGAGCAAAGAGAGAGAAAAATAATTATTCAACCATTATTCTTCCTCAACAAGCCATCTTTTAGAGAGAGGAAATCTGGGGGCTGCAGCGCAGAGATGGAGGAAGAAGAAGAGCACCAGCTGGACACAATGCTGCTGGTTTTTCTACATCTCTAGTTTATGTTTTTAGTTGATAGAATGAATGATAGTGGGATTTTAGCTATTATTTTATATTTTCTTTTTAGTTTAAACATGAGCTAAGCTTTCTATGCTTGGGTTGTTGACTAATTTATTTGTTTGAATATATTTTGGAGTTGGTTCTTGTTTCAAATCTGGTGTTTGATTATGATTTTGATTTGTTTGATTCCTTAAACACGACGGTGGCAAGGAATATTTTACCTAGGGAGACCGAAAGGAGATCAAGGCTTAGGAAGTCATAATCAATCTTGAATTCTTGTGTGGACATACAAAGAACTTGAGACTTGTAAGAACCCCTATTTTTGAATATTGCATTTAAAGGTTAACTCTATCATAGACATATGAAGATTAACAAGAAAATGCAGATCTAGTAATGTGACAGCATGCTAGGCAGAGAAGAGTGAGGTTATAGGACCCAGAGCTGATGCCTGAACTATGCTGCAGCATATTGGAAAGCGAATGAACAAAAGTTGGCAACCCAAGTGTATTCTCTCTTATTGTTAAACCTTATTTCTGATGTTTTTATGGTTATAATTTAGGAAGAACAGTTATTAATCATTTTAGCTTTAATTGGTTTTATCATTTACGCATTTATGCAATTTTAGTTTAGAAAATCATCACACAAACCTATTTTGCGAGCAATATTGTGTGCACGGCTTGATTAAACACTCTCTAGGGTTCGATATCTGGTCTCCGAGGCTATAGTACTTGTCAATTGCGTATACTTGCTCATAGTTCTGTAGTTACCTTGCTGCAGCAACAACATGTACCAATATAACACATACAAAATCCATGTCATATTGTTAATGTTAAAAGAAGTTGGAATCTTTAAACTATGATTAAACTTACCTAATTGTCACACATCATCCTAAGTTAATCGGTCGAGAATCAAGTTTCTTGATTTCAACTAAAAACTTAAAAATGATGGCATAGAACATGATGAGATTACAATATCATTGTCCAGCAAATGAAAAGATGTTTCAAATTTAAAAACCATTAACATGTGGCAAAAAAAAGAAATTTCTATACCAGCACTAAATAGGTGACTAAACAATACCTACAAGCAGATGTGTGTAGTACAAAAGATTATTTGCTCCAAGGCCCTCATCAAATCCCATAATTGGTATGATTGTGTTGAAAAACAGAGCTATTACTTCTTTCAAGTCTTAACAAATATGCTAGAACATAAATAATTCACATTTGTCTTCAAACCAGGTTTTAGGCCTCAGAATGAGTTAAGTCACACAAGCAGCTGGCATGTGTGGTTTGAGAACTGGACTGAATTTATTAGATCAACATCATATCCAAGTAACCGTAGAGGAAACACAGTGGACTTGTAATATGCAAAATTATTGAATAAAATTAAAAACAATGAAAAATTACTGAATAAAAAAATGAAAAATTATTGAATAAAAAAAACATTTAACCACTTTGTAATCTAGAAGAGATCAGTATAATATAGAATCACAACGATCTAATGATAACAGAATCTTATGCATACTTAAAGGTATTTCAACT
>JAPKLW010004692.1:6287-25239 GCA_026898455.1 Plectranthus barbatus
AGGCTAAATATTTTTTTAAATAATTTTAGTTTAGTTAAATATTAAATTTCTCATCATATATTTTTTAAAATTGTGCCCCTACTAAGGTAAATTAATAATATAATATTACTACTATTATATATTTTTTTTAAAAATGGTGCCCCCTTCGCTCGGAGGTCCCGGTGCGATGCACCTCTCGCACGGCCTCAGGACCGCCATATATATATATATATATATATATAGGGATGCGATCCAGTGAGAACCCCTCTTACCATAAGAAATAAGAACCAATCACAACGATAGATCTCGCTGAATAAACGGCCTAGATCTCATAAAAAGAGGCGGTCATTTTTTCTCAAAAAACCTGCATTATTGGGCAATTTAGTCTTTTTGCTTATAATTAAAATTCGCCGTTGAATTATAACCTTCTTAATACACATACAACATACATGCATTATATAGTTCACAAATTATCATTATATATAGAATGCACTATCATTATATATTATCTCTTTAATTTCACACGAATACACAAATATTACTAACAGGTGTAACAAAGCAGAGACCTGCATTATATAGTTTATGGACTATCATTATATACCACAAATACTATCATTATATATCACTATATGTTGAACTTAAAAAATATGTTAATATAAATTCAATGTGTTTTTTCTTCTTTAATTAATTAAAAATGAATGTGCAAAAACAACGTAAATTATGGATTGCGAATAAAGTTGTAATTAAATCTGAATTAAAAACAAGTGACAATCACTCATCAAACCTGTTGAGGGTGAAACTGTGATGAATTCGGAGCACCGAGAACTATGAAAAAAACGAGCAAGAAATAGCATAACGAAAACAGGAATATATTATAACAAGCGATGAAAATACAGGTAAATCGGACTCGCTGGAACAATAGAAAAGAGTTGAGCTCTCAGTTCTCTCAAGCTAATTGCTAGTAAACGTAAGGTTGTGTTCCCTCTCTCTTCTCGCGTGCCCGCGACTACTTCCCACAGGAAGTATTTATAGAGGAAGGACTTTATCTAGGGTTTCCGAGACCTTCATCGATCAGTTAGGGATTGTTCCAGAAAAATAGGGGTGGTTGGACCACGGTGTAGTTGTGTCTTCCGAAAACGTCGCGAGCTAGACGTTATACTCCCGTTACCTCCTCTTGGACGTTGGGTGGCTGCTGGGGCCAGTCATTGTTCGCATATCGGACTCTCTCCTCGGTAATCGAACTGCTTCCTATCTTGATAGAACTGCTTTCGATCTTGGTTGAACTGCTTTCGACCCACCGGACTGCTTCTTCGGCGGGCTTTGATCCTCGCGGACTGGGCTGCTGTGATTTTATAGGGCCGATACTGTTGCTGATCCTCTACTAGGACTTATTGGATCCCAAATCGGATCGATTAGTGGGCCGAATCCGGGTTGGACCCCAACAATAGCCCCTTTGTCTTGGCTGGTCATGTCCGCCAAGACCTGTCAAGTCAAAATAATAATCGAATTCGTGTTAGCATGCAATTTTTCCCAGATTTTGGCCCTTCGGACTTCCTCATGGGTAGTCCGACATTATTAGGGTGTTCATGAGCACCTCCCGGCTTCGAGGACCAGTTCCTCTATGGGGATCCTCACCCGCGCATCCCCGGGAGGCTGCTGTGGGTGCCGTTTCTACGAGCCCGAAACCGCAGCATTTAGTGGGATAGTTCGGGTTCTGCCTTATATTTTAGATATGGCCATTTGGTGAGCCCCAACGAACTCATTGGGTTCGAAAAAAGGGGTCTTTGAATATTTATCGAAGTGTTTCGAATGTTTGTAGGTCAGACTTGCTGCGCTGGTTAAGGCAGATTGTATAATATTCGAGGTAGATCGAATATGTATTGGTCAGTTATTTCCGTCAAACAGCTTTTTGCGACCTGCGTTGAGCGAGGTGCTTTCAAATTTTCAGGCGGCAAAGTTCAATGGCAGTTATGTAATTTCCGTGAAAACTGGGGGTGGTTTTGAGAAGTTGATAGGGCGCCATGATATAACCGTCGTTTGGGATGCGTGCCCTCTTACTTCTCCTGATACAATTTCGCCTCTTTTCTTTCTTCTCTCTGATAAGCGATTTCTGGCGATCAACTCTTGCGCTCCGATCAAGCCTCGGCGACTACATTTCATTTGTGGGTCTCCGTTTAATCCTCGATTCGAAGGTTTTCAACTGCATCCCTCTGCTTTTTTCTTTATAATACTGTACGACAATGTTGGATTTTTGCGGCGGGTGGTTCGCTCGTTTAGGGTTTATGGTTGTTTGTTGGAAAGTAGGGCTGATCGGGGCTCTTTCTTGTCATTTCTTCATTTTTAGGTTAATCTATTTTCAAGAATTGTCTCTGTTTCTTTTTATGATGAATTCCTCTGATTTCGATTCCCAAAATCGAGAAGAATCCCCATCGGAGGGGCGCGGTCTTACCCCGCATGTAAATAGACTTTTTGTAGCAATTATTCGATTTTATAAAGAGAAATTCTCCATAATTTTTAGCAATTATTTTATCTTGAGAACTTTCGATATCATTTTATTCGCGATTGAGTAATCGAGTTATACTAATCGAGCTTAGATTTATTTATATATTGGAAGAAATTACCAAGTTTTATTGGATTTAATGAGATGGGACAAAGGTTTGAATTGAGACATGTGTAACATGTATTATTGTAGAGAATATTATGAATTATGGAAATTAGA
The DNA here is from genome assembly GCA_026898455.1 of Plectranthus barbatus. NCBI lineage: Eukaryota > Viridiplantae > Streptophyta > Magnoliopsida > Lamiales > Lamiaceae > Plectranthus > Plectranthus barbatus. The sequence continues at coordinate 8,986 of JAPKLW010004692.1, forward strand.
TATTTTAAATATACATATATATGTATATTAACATAATTATATATATTATGAGGTGATGGGGATTATATTGTGAACAAATAAATAGGAGAATTTCATTTCATTTACAATCCAACTTGCTACAACCTAGAGAGAGAGAGAGAAATTTGAGAGTTATATTCCCACCCCAAAATAGACATGGCCATTTGGGCCCGGAACCGGCCCGGAACCGTGGCCCATGGTTCAAAACTGGAACCGGACCCACTTTTACACGGGCCGGTTCCGGTTCCAAATATTGGAGCCCGCGGAACCGCCGGTTCGGAACCGATATTTATTTATTTATTTTTATTTTTAAAAATATTTTAAAAGATGTTGTGGAGGGGGATTTTAAAAGATGTTGTGGAGGGGGATTGAACACAGGATCTCACATTAAGTTCCTGAGTTCTTATCCATTGAACCACAACATCTTTATTGGTTAAAAATCATTGTTAAATATATAAGATCCATAAATACGAGATTAATATAAGTAATTATTATTTTTCAATATTTCTTATATATTATTAAACAATAATAATAATATCCTTAAATGGGATATATAATTGACAAATATAATTAATTTATCAATGAATTCTTAAAATTCATACTATTGTTGTTTATAAGTTAAAAGAGCTTCAAAAATATCACATTAATAATGAACAACATATTATTGAATCTAAAATCTTCATATTTACTACAAATATTATTTCAAACCAATGAAATTTATTGTTAAAATATTATTGCATCTTATAAGTTATAATATATCTCACAAAACAATAGATTGATTCATAATGAGTATAAACTTTTAAGGTTGCTACTAACTTAAAAGTAAATCTTAGATTAATGGGTAATATATCATATTTATTTATACTTACTTTTAAGAATATTATTTTAATAAAATGTTATTTAGTTTACAACTATACGATTTAATACAAAGATTGGACTAAAAAACTAAAATGAATACACAAAGAATTAATGAGGTTTTCAATTTTCATACATACTAATTTAACTCAAAGGTTATATTATAATAAATGATAATATAGGTCATTAAAATACTATTATTTAATAATTAATAGATAAAAAATCTAAACTTATAATAATGTTACTAATTTTAATATTAAGTATTGAAAAAATGCATAATATATCATATTATTTTAGTTGAACATTATTTGTACTATTATAAGAGCTTCAAGAATATCAAGTAAATAATAAACAATAATTTAAATCAATATATTTATTTAATTAATATTATTGTATATTATAACTTATAAGTTATAACATATTTTACATTATAATTATAATAGATTTATAAAGGTAATAGTTTTATATTTTTTAGATCAAATTTATTATAACAGAGGATTAGTAGCCTAGTGGATAAATGATTTCTAAACTTCATAGAGGTCACAGGTTCGAAACCTCTTATTTACATTTTAATTTTTTTTTAAAAAAAAATAAAAAAAAGAAAAAACCGGTTGAACCGCCGGTTCCGGGCCGAAAACCGGAACCGTCCCCTTCATTTGGCGGGCCGGTTCAGGGCCCTTATTTCTGGAACCGCCGAACCGGCGGTTCCAAACCGGAACCAGCCCGTGGCCATGTCTACCCCAAAACCCAACACCCGTCACTTTCCCGGCAACATTCAGGCCAACTCCGGCCACCCCCGACCAAGCTGCTGCCACCATCGTGTAGCCTGTCTTCCCAGCTTTGATTCGAGCTAAGGTGGGCGCCGTGAAGTGAAGATTCGATCTAGTTATCGAAGTGAGAAGGTTGGGTGTTCATCACTTATGATTTTTGAGTTTTGATGTTAAATCTTGATTATTTAGCCATAGATTTGAAGTTTGGTCGATTGTAATGTGTTCCTTACCTTGTAGAGATCGTGTGAGTACCGTGAGAGTCAAATTTAGTTGCCGGAACCCGTCACCACCGCCGTCAACTTTGATTTTCCGGTGAGCTCTCTTCCATCTTCAATTCTTGCGTTTATTTCGTGCTTAGATGCGTTATTCGTGTTATAGGTGATGGGTTTTGTATACTAAAAGAATTTATTATAATGAGTATACAACGATTTATTTCTCCTATCTGTTAAACAAACTGCATGTATGAACAAAAGTATCCTCTTGTCTCATCGATAGGGATGATCATGCAGCGTGTAGTAGATCACAGAAGACAGTATGATCACTTGACCTAGTGAGACATAAACATGATCACAGCCGAGACAGCGTATGAGGATACGATTGTCCAGATGGCTGCGGCATTGTCGGAATAAGTAGTCTATCTTGATTACTTGACATGCTGGTACGCAAGGGGTGGCGTATTGATGTACCGTTGAGATGTATTTGTCTGTCTGATATCAGCGAATACAAGATCTCGTTTTGATCGAGTCCAAACCCTAACGAAGGTTCAGGGGTTTGCACGGATTGTCTGTTGCTTTCACTTACCATGGTGGAGAGCCAACACAACGCGCTTGTATATCTGCATCTTGGGTAACAGCGGTTCGTGTAGTACTGCCTGAGACTGGGTTTAGGTATCCATATCCGAGTAATAGGATGGGGACATTCCTTGAGGAGCTCAATAACATTCATCGTGCCAAAGTCCTGTAGGCTGATTAAGTTCATGCACGAGTGATAAGGTTTGAGTGGTACTACTCAAAAATTATAAGATATTAATTAATTGTAGTTAGAGCTTGTCAGAGGCTCCGATTAATTAATGAATGTCCGGTAACCTAAAATATGGGGATTCTCAATTAATGCAGCCCGTTCTCACAACGTGGTAATAAAGGGGTAGGTCAGTATTAATTCTGTGGTGAAAAAGAATTAATATTAATTAATTAATTGTGTCCTGGGTTGTGGACATGGGAATTAATTAATTTATAGGCCCACTTTATTATTTGCATTAGGTCCCAGGTCTGGCCCAAATTAAATATGCTGAATTGAGCCCAGAGAGCCCATTAGGGATAAAACCCTAGGTCTATAAATAGACAGCTCTCTCTCATAAGTTGTAACACAGTTGAAAAACATAAACCCTAGAGAGAGAGTGTGTGGGCGCCGACTTTGGAGAAGAAAGGAGGAGAATTTCGATTCTGGTCCTGCTCAGATTACAGATCTACGGAGTCCTCACCAGTAGTAGATCTGAACAACATTGGGATACAGATCTGAAGACCTAATCTGGAGAACAAACTCTTTTTCTCCTGATTTCTTAATTTATAATTTATTCTTAGAAATTAGATTTCTAATTTCTGCTTCCGCAGATTAAATTCGAATTGCGTGGTTGAATTCAAGTGGAAGTTCAAACGCAAAAGATCGGTACAAAGACTACGGAGTTACGGTAATTCCTAAATCCACAATATCGCATTAAATTTATAGAAGTATGCTAGGGTTTATTATGGTTTTAATTATGCACAATATCCATAAATCGATCCGGTTCATTTTTGGTTTTGGTGATTCGGTTCACGGGAAAACCCTACAATTGGTATCAGAGCCAGGTTTATGATTTATGGCTCTGTTGTGTATAATTGAATTTGATATGCATGTGTGTATGAATTTATTATTGTGGATGGTTTTTGTTCCTCGTGGCAACCCGTGTGATTCAGCCCGCGGTGGTTTATCCGTGTAGGGCTGGATTAATTTTGTAAAATCAAGAGAAAATCCGTGATTAGTGTAGATTTGAAAAATTGTAATAGAATAGATTTTTGTAATTTTTCAAATTTTGTAATTGGACGGGCCAAGGACGAAGAACGAAGACGGAGCCGACGCAGGGCCGGCGGAGCATGACGGCGGCGGCGAGGGGCAGGTGCGCGGCCGTGAGGGGCAAGCAGCGCGCGCGCGGCACGTGGCCTGCGCACGCGAGGCAGGAGGGGGCGCACGGTGCACGCGCGGCAGCGCAGGGCGGCGCTGGGTCCGGCGGCGGCTGTGGCTGTCATCGGCTGCTGCTGTCCCGTCGCGGTGGCTCGTGTTTTGGTGGTTTGTGCAATCCTGTGTAAACCCTAGGGTTTGCATTAGGGTTAGGGCAAATCATCAGATGACAAAGGCCTAAATCCCAAAAGATTTGGTGGTTGAAGATTTGGAGGCCCTTGAAGATTTGGAAAGATTTGAAAAGATTTGGAATTATCCAAAAAGATTCAAATTCAAATTGTAATAGAATAGAATTTTATTTTTCTATTTTGGGGCCACGAGGAATTTTTGTTTGTCTTAATTGTCCTCGTATGATATGTGATTTATTTATGTGCGCAATTAAGCATGTGTAGATAATAGGAAAAACATGATTTATCGCTTTTATTATTTACAGCTTTCCAAGCATGCTTATGTGATTAATTTCTTGTTGGATTATATTTTTGGAATTTTTGGGCTTGTATTATTACATGCAAAAATTTGGAAAATATAATGACAAAGAAATTATATGTGCGCATAAAGAAACCTTTTGAAAAGAAAAATACTAAGCGGATTTTTTAATTAAAATCAATAGACCTCCACAAAGCAGTCCTAGGCTGTAAGTGTATCTCTCGCTCTAGTAAACGTCTACGTGTGTAGCTTGCGAGTTCCCGGAGGTGCATGGGTACAGTTGTTGGAATTTCTAGACAAACAATTTAAATCATGTGAATAGTGGGAGGGTTTTGCGTAAACGTCTACGAGTGTAGCTTGCGTAGATATCTTTCATAAGTATTCTAGGATTGATTTAAATTATAGATAACAAAAGCTTTGAGGGCTGTGCGGTATGGTTACGTGCCATGCTAAACTGTCTCTTTTGGCCGGAGTTAAATTTGTGGTTAATCGCTTAGAAGCATCTTAGAATATAATGCATGAATTGCATCACTGTTCTTGAGAGATGGCTGGGTCTAAGATTTTCACTAATTATTAATTTCTAGTGTCCAAAGGTTCCTGACATGGTAGTGAAATTAAATGGATTGGGGCTTAAAACCCGTAGTTCTGGTCGAGGGTGACATCGTAAACGTCTACGAGTGTAGCTTGCGGTGGGATCTCTTGGGCAATTAGTGGAAAATATTTGTATTTGATTTATTAAAAGGTTTTCAATGCATTTGTTTTTGAAGTTCTACATGTATGTTCTTATTTAAGATTTTATTGTTTCCAGATATGTCTATGTCTAATGTGATCAATATTCTCGCACAAAACACTCTAACTGGTCCAAACTTTCCTATATGAAAATACTGCATTGAATATATCATCCTGACTAAGAAACATATGTATGTTCTCACTATGATGCCACTTGAACCGCGTGACCATAGAGTTTCCAGACGTCAGAAAGAATTCTATGACAGTTGGGTGGTATCTGAGGATTTTACCTACAGGTTGATCTCAGATAACTTGTCTAGAGAATTGAAACTGAAGTACATCAGCTATTTTAGCTCTGTTGAGATCTGGATGGACTTGATGACCACGTATGGGAATGTGGAAGGAACTATCAGTTGTAATCTTGTCAGAGATCTTGTCTGCAAGAGAATGACTGAGGGTAGTTCGGTGACACTGCATGTGATGACGATGTGTGACATCTTGAATCAATTCACATGTAGAGGTGGATGAATATGGATTGTTGTTCCCTTGATACTGCTGCTGTCTATTTCCCATACAACACACAGATGATGGATCTGAAGGGCATTCCTCAAACTGGTGGCCTTCCCCACAGTAAATATAGCTCACAACTATTGCATTTTCAGTTGGCATAGGAGAAGCCATAGTCTGACTGGTATTCTTCTCAATACTTTTCATGGTAGCTCCTAAAGCTTCCATTTGTGCTGTGAGAGCCTGTATAGGATCAACTTCCAAAATCCCTGCAACTTTTGGAGTAGTTACAGCTGCTACCCTAGAATTAGCCCACAGATAGTTGTTTGCGGCCACTTTGTCCAAAATTTCATAGGCTTCATTGTAAGTTTTATCTAACAGGGCTCCCCCTGCAGTGGCATCAATCATCATCCTAGAGTTTCCAAAGCAGTCCATTGTAGAAAATCTCTATCTAAATACCATAAGGGATTCCATGATTTGGACACCTTCTTAGCAGTTCTTTATACCTCTCCCATGCTTCACTAATTGATTCATCACATTCCTGTTTGAAGGACATAATTGCATTTCTACACCTGGCATTCCTAGTAGGAGGGAAATACTTCATCAGAAAAGTCTCAGCTAGCTCATTCCAGGTTGTTACAGATCCTGGTGTCAGATTGGTGAGCCATGTCTTAGCACTATCCCTCAAGGAGAAAGGAAATAGGCGCATCCTCAATGCCTCAGGTGTTACTCTTTGTAGTTTAAAATTATCACAGACCTCCAAGAATGATCTTAAGTGAAGACGTGGATCCTCTGTAGCTTGACCACTGAACTGCCCCAGACTTTGTAACATCTGGAACATAACTGACTTCAGCTCAAAATGTTGTGCCTGTACCTCAGGTCTCACCACCGCAGGATCAAAATCAGTAAACCTCGGTGCCATAAATGTTCTGATAACTCTGTCCTTCTCATCAATGTTTCTCTCTGGGTGCTCTTCAGCCATCTTTCTGATTTTTTGTTTCCTTCTGTTCCTTCTGAAAGTCCTCTCAATTTCTGGATCGAATGGGAATAATTCTCTCACAATCCTTTCACTCATAAACTATTGACCTACCTGCATTATGAAAATGGTTAGTTTCCAAAACCAAGTAGATCATATAATATAATACTCAAACAATTCAGAAGCATTCAGATTTAAATTTAACCACTCCCCAGCAACGGCGCCAAAAACTTGTTGTGTACTATAGTGTTACTAATGGACTAATGTGCAAGTATACACAAACCACAAGTAATATAGTCTAGTGAGACCAGATATCGTACCCAAGGGAGTGGGTTTCTAAATCGTGCACTATGGATTGTTTGCAAATGAGGGGAATGCTTTTGTCTTAATTCTATTCAAAGCATAAATACGCAATAACTATAATTCCATCCAAAGCTAAGATTAGTAATACTTCTTCGATCCACAAAATAAGCATAAATGTTATAGATGGATTCACAAATACTAGAAAGCACACTCGGGTTATGGAATACAATTCACCACTGTTATCCTATATGCTAGAGTTTATGTCCCGCAATCCCCTGAACCTTAGAACTTTTTCTAATCCTGCCTAGCGAACTGTCGTCCTACTAGATCTACACCCTCTCACTAGGATTCATATGTCTATGCCTCTCTCAGTGATTGGACGATAAAGTTATCAAGCTAAACTCAGTTAAGTTGTACCATCTCATATGTCTATGAAATTAATACAATTATCTAAGATCCCCTCGGCCTATTTCACCTTTCGGTCTCCATAAGTGATGGGTTTCTATCCACTGTCGTGCTCAAGAAACGATTGAAAACAGGATCAAAGATAAGTTCAGTCACGCGAAACTTGATTCTAACATATATTCAAGCAAATGATGTTTTGTTCGACAACCCAAGTGTTAAATAGAATTAGCTCATGATTGAAAATAAAAGAAATAAAAGCACAAGACCATTCATCATCAAAATACAACTTGAAAATCTAAAGCAAACTATAGATGATGATCCCTTCGGCTCCAATTACTTCCTCTCCAAGCTGAGTCTCCAATCGCCGGTCACTTCCTCCGTGCGTGCGTATTTCCCACGAATGTTATCCGATATCCCCAAAAGTGTTTTTTCCTTTGTTGATATTTTCTCCTTTTTTTTCCCACAACCATCGATCTCTTCTCTCTCCCCTGGATGCTTCCACGTGTTAAGGTGTCACTATTGTAGGGTTTGAGTCTACGATGGACAACACGAGTTGCCATTATGATTTTCTTGCCAAGGATCGTTCTTAGGATACCAGGAATAAATTTTAATTAAATAAACCATGCGAATCCTATGCATGCTCCTACAAAATTAATTGCATAGGATGGATCTAGAGAATACCTGATTTCACCGTTTGATCTACAGATCTAGATCGGAGCCAATAACGATGAAATAGATCTGAATCTGGATCTTGGGCGCCGGCGTGGACGGTTGTTCCTACAGATCTGATCTTCTGATCTGTTCCCTTGCTCCTTGGAAATCTGGTGAGGATTATCTACCAAGTTGAATCCGAGATCTGGAGAAATCGATCAAGTTCCTCCCACCGGATCAGCCGCCACCGTTCTCTCTCAAAATCAGTATACTGAAACCCCAGTTATCACAACTTTTTGATCTGATAGAGAGAAGGCCTATATATAGTGTTAGGGTTTTGAGAAACCCTAACCCTAATGGGCTGTGAGCAATTAATGGGCCAGACCAGGGATCAGATGCAAATAATAAAGTGGGCCCTCTTTATTAATTAATCCTTCCTTGTTCAACCCAGAACATAATTAATTAATAAAACATTGTTTTAACCTTCACCACGGTAACAATGCTGACTCGCCCCTTTATTACCACGTTATTAGGAACGAGTTGCACCAAACTAACATGATCCACATATTTAAGGTTTTAGACATTCATTAATTAATTTGGCCTATGACAATTAGCCACAATTAATTAATCTCTTATTTCCTGAGTTACACCACTCACTCCTTTTCACTTATGCTTGAATTAAATAATTCAACCTGCAGGGTTTAGCATAATGAACCTTGTGAGCTCCTCAGGGAATGTCACCATCCTGAAACGGATATGCTTACCAAAACGTCCAGACTAAGCAGGCCACACACAAATTGCCAACACCCAAAATACGGGTATAAGAGTACATGTAAGACTCGCCACCATGGTAAATCAAAGTGCGGTCAATCTGTGTGTGCCCCTTATCCTTCAGTTAGGTTTAAGATCATAGGAAGTATGTTAGGGATCTGGCTCATTCATATGTCAATGAGAATGGCACATCCCACTGTTGATCCCATCAATACATAACTATGTACCGACACATCAAGTAGCTAGGATAAGCCCACTTATGAACCGATGTGCCGCAGCTTAGACCGACAGCCTATCCAGGGACCGTCTCAGCTGTGATACTATTTATATCTCGCTAGGTCAAACGATTCATATGATCCTCTGTGATCTCCCACACAACATATGATCATCCCTATAGGCGAGATAATAGGATATTATGGTTCGTTGTATATTTGTTCTATCAGACAACGAGTATTGTTGCGGCAACATATATGAAGACCAGTGTACAAAACACTTAATCACATATGCTTTCAGTATATAATCCCAACAACTATTTCGTCCAGACAAGGGATCAGCTTCCTTTTGTGCCACCTGTCCTCCCAGTAGACAAGATCAAAAAGAACCTTTATCCTTGTCCCCAAATGCTCCCGGAGTGAGAAAGTCTTCAGCCTTCTGTTCATGCATCTCCTACGCTCAAGCATGTCTTTCATCAGTATGCGGTAGATAAGCTCTAGCATTCCGAACCTGGTCAAAACTTTACCAAAAACTTGCAAAAACTTATCAATACTTGCGTAGTTTAAAATACCATGACCTATTTACAAATAAGCATAAACAAGCAAAATGGACTTTGATTGTTGAGCATCTTATTTAAAACAACATCTAAAGTTCATAAAAAGAGACCAAAAGATAACTCTTTATGAGAGTTATCAATAGTCAAAGCTTAAAACCAGGTGGGAAACTATTTGAGTATAAAAACAAAATGCGTTTTATTTTCAAAATGTGTTCAAATATTTTATTTTAAATGAGATGCTATGCATATTTTGTGCTATTATATCTGTCCTCTGTCGATTCCCATCGGCAGAGAGTTATGCTAATGAGTTTAGAACTAGGATTTTGCTGTGCTAGTACTCATTAAGTTTGAAGTGGGGTGAAAAGCCCCCACATATTGTGAAGTGGGGTGAAAAGCCCCCACATATTGTGAAGTGGGGTGTATAGCCCCCACATATTTTGTGAAGTGGGGTGAAAAGCCCCCACATGTTTTGGATCCAATTGTGGTTGTAAATGATCGGGTCTCAAAGGTAAATTCTGAGACTAGTGCACTTAGATGACAGTGGAGTGATTCTGTATGGATTTGACTAATTACTTCAAACCTTTAGCAGGCCTCGCAGATGCGAACGTAATTCTTGGCATCCTTACGAAGTGTAGGCCAATAGAACCCAGCGGATATAACTTTATGTGCCAGCGGTCGAGCCCCTTGGTGGCTCCCGCAATCTCCTTCATGTATTTCCATGAGAATGACCTGCCCTGCGGCAGGGTCGAGGCATTTGAGCAGTGGGCCCTCAACAGATTGCCGGTACAGGTCCCCATTGTAAATCGTATATTTGGCCGTGGCTCTGGTTAGCCGCAAGGCCTCGGTTCGATCATCTGGTAGGACACCATCTGCGAGGTATTTCTAGATTGGCTCGATCCATGGTTCGATAATCGACAAGTCTAGAACTTCTGTGGCTTGGGGTGCTGCGAGTTCTTCAGCCCATGTGATGGCGATGGGCTTATTTTGCCTGGTTTGCTTGGTGGAGGCCAGGTTTGCTATTGCATTGGCCTCCAGATTTTCTTCTCGTGCAATATGTTTTAGCTCGCATTCGTTGAACTCCCTGTGGACTTCTCGTGCTAAATCATAGTATTTTTGTAATCGAGGCTTTTTTACTTGGTAATGGTCCTCCATTTGCATTACTACTAGCTGGGAATCCCCGTGCACCTGTAGGCGGTGAGCCCCTAGCTCTTTTGCGAGCTGCATTCCTCGGATTAGTGCTTCGTATTCCGCCTCGTTGTTTGTTGCTTCGAAGTTTAGCTAAATAGCTCTTTCGAACAATTCTCCCCAGGGGTTGTGTGTTGGTCGTGTGAAGTGACACACAATTACACATTAAATTTATCAATCTGAGTTCTTTTTCATTCGCCCTCGTGGAAACTATTTACTCAATAAAGGTGTAATAATAGCTAGGCAACACAATTGTCGTTGGTTTTCTTTGTCTATCAAGCTATGAATTTATAAACTAAGCTACAAATGCATGCTAACAATCATTAATCAATATTACAACTTCATCAATTACTTACTCAATCAACAAATTGGGTAGATTAGACACACAAGTCCGACAATCTTAAAGATAGTGAGTATTGCATACTTCAATTTATCAAAATTAAACCAAGTATGTTGTAAATTTTTTTTAATCCCTATGAAGTTGAGCAACCGACTCTTACATTCGCTAGTCACTTGCTACGGATAACTAGCGGTAGATGATTCTCGAAATTGCAAACAGCTACGTTATTAACTCTGAGACCACTCCTAACCGACCGTCAATTATTGCCCTATAATCCTAGCCCCGCACATGGATTGGAACGAAAACTATATGATTATACACTTTTCACGATGATTCCGTCCGCGTGTTGGCTGCAACGTTCACGTAAACTACCTATAGATTGGCTATTACCTACATCTAATAGGCATGAACAAGCTCAAGTGCAAATCAATCCTTCATAGGGAAGTAAACAAGTATAATCGATTCAATTCATCACAATATCCATATTACAACACTCACTTAGGGATTTAGTTCGTCATACCTTGAATTAGAAGCAATACAAGTTGAGAAATAAGAATTGACATTACAAAGCTTCAAGGTAACAATTGATCTTCTTCGATTGCCTTCGTTGGATCCAATCCACCTAGCCTCCTTCTTCAATCTTCACCAAGATGATGGAATGTTCCTTGATTCTCCTTGATTCAAGAGGAGGAGAATTGTAGAGATGAATCTAGGATGGAGGTTTGTGACGGTTATCCTCAATTTGGGCAAGAGTTTTTCATTTAATTGATTTTCCCCCTTTTATAGACGAGCTAGCAAGGCCTCGGATCGCCCGAGCTGAAGTTGGCTCGCCCGAGCTTCTCGAAAAACCTGTGAGCTGAAAAATCCCGACCTGGCTCGACCGAGCCTGCCTCGCTGGACCGAGCGAGGTCTCTGTTTCATGGCTCGGCCGAGCCTGTACCCAGACCGGCCGAGCGAGCTCTCTATTGGGCCGCTCGACCGAGCCTGCACACCGCTCGGCCGAGCTACTCCTCCATGCTCCTGAAACTCATCCTTTGCACCGCTCGAGCGAAACTAGCATCCTCGAACTTCACACTTGGACGATTTTCCTCCAAAACTCCCCAAAATACGCCATATTATGATCAAAACGCATCCTACAACATTTCAACATGAAAACACGAAAACAAGACAAAAGAACAACAAAAACATATGATACGAGGGTAAAATGGCCACAAACATGCACGCTCACACATCAAAATATAGGTCATTTTACACACATATCATAATCCTCCAAACTCGAACCTTTGATTGTCCTCAATCAAAACAAAGTAAAGCAATCAATAAACTTCGTCAAACAACCTCATAGCTCATCATAGTCATCTTGGCATGCTCTTATCGAACGAGATTATCACCTAACTTTGTGACACGGTTAATGCTAACGACTCAAACCACTCATCAACATTGGATAAAGAAATGAAGCACTCCCTTACGTGTTTAGGGTTTGATGAATTCACTCATTCACAAGATATCAAACACAATTTCCATAGGCTTGAAACAATTCTCACCACTATACTACAATGAGTTGGCTACTAAAATAAAAAAGGTCTTTGCTTTTTGTTATAACGTGGCTTACTAGAAGGTAGGTGATTTTGGGCAAAAGTGACGAACTTCTCCATTTCCCAAAACCCCTAAACTTATTCTCTTCAATCCACTTCTAACCTTGAGGCTTTTTCCACTCACAACACTTATGTTTCTTTTTTTCTTTTCTTCCTTTTTCATCTTTTTTCTCATTCTTTCTAACACCATCATTTTTTCATTTCATGGTGCTTCTCTTTTCTTTTTTCTTTTTTTTTCTTTTTCTTCTCATTCTTTTCAATCAATTGTTCCAAACACCCAAAATTTTTGTTGGTGCCTCATTTTCTAGGATTTCACATTTATTTCATACTTTCATGCCTCACACTTGCAATACAAAGATTCCAAACAATTCCCAACCAAACTCTCATCTCCGTATTCACCCTCTTACACTCATTCCCCCAAAGTTTTTTCCTAATAATTTCAAAGAAAATTCTCCATTTAAGCACAATCATGGGAAGCAAGGGTATGAACGGCAAAATTATGTTATCAACAACCTTATACTTCCAAAGTGAAAGGAAGGACTAAGAATCGATGGCCTAAGATCATTTGTTACCACACTCATGCCCAATAGATAGAGAATATATTCAAGTTCTAGATTTTGTGCTCTCAACCTTGCCACTCACAACAAATAAGAATATGACAATATCAAAGCTCAATTCTCACGGCTTTTGTCAAGTCCTAGGCATTAACCTCGCACAAGACTCGGCAATTCAAAAGTTCAATTTAAGCACACCTTAACAACTAGATTATGCTCTATCATTGGTCAAAGCAATTTCCAGCTTCACAAAGTAAATCATGATTCCAATCTCCAATTCGCGTGTGGGTTCATCATGCACACACAACAAGCACACAACTTCCTAACTAACAATCTACATGCCAAACAACAATCTACAACAATCTAAGTGCAATGTAACTAATTGGCAAGAGAAACGATAGAATGTGTTACCCATCGGTAGCCACGATCGAACCGCTTCTCCAAGACCTTATTGGTACCTACTCACATCAACAAAACACCACCAAACGATTTGAGCATAATAAAACCAATAAAGCTCTCATATCCACCAACTTACCATGAACCAATCTTTCAAAAGAAATTAAACATTCATCCATTAGCACCACCATTCATTCCACACCAATATACATCCACATACCAAAGCTAAATAGAAAGAATTAAACTCATGCAAGCTCGCCATGATTCATCAAAACATTCCATAGAAATAAAAGCAAATCAATCAACATCCATCCTCAACAAGAGTATATCAATATCAAATTACAACCATATCGAAAGATCAATGTTATTCAAATTCAACAACTAAATCTAAACTAAGCTAAAGATAGAGATAGGGATAAAAGAAGTGAACCAGAAGAGGGCACCGGATACCGACCACTCCCCCCAAACTTAGTCAAGTGAGACTAAGGTTGTAAAAAGGTAACCGGTGCGCTCGCACTCCTTTTAGTCTGCTGGTGGCAGAAGTTGATGAGGACGACGAGCATAAGGAATAGGCACACGATGCTGCAGCTCACTCACATCCCCCTGCAGGGTCTCCATATTCCGGTCAAGTCTGTCGAATCTAGACGTGATAGTGGCTTGATCCACCATATAACCCTCCCGGAAAGTGGCAAAATCATCATGAATGGAAGATATCCTCATATCCATACCCTGCAAAGAAGAAGATAAAGAATTGACAGACTCAGCTGTCTTAGTGAGCATCGTCATCATTTGCTGCTGCCAATCTATAACTGAAGACTGTCTCTACTGTGGGGGAACTCGTGTACTCGGGCCGGCCTCCTGCAACTGACCGTGTTCTCTCAACCAAGCCAACGAGGAGAAATATCCATCAGAAGATAGAACTCCAACGAAACCTTGGTGATCCTCAGAATCTAGCAACCAATTCGAACGGTCCCCCAAATCTTTAACCGTTGTCAACTCCTCACAAGGAAGCTCCAACACCTTATCCCCAAACTTATAATAATAATTCTTACCAAGAGGGTCAGGCACTAGAAACCTCCCGGCCAATAAAGAATGGGTGTCAAGATAGACAGCAGGAGCAAAATTGCCCGTTAAATCCACACCGATTTTCATAAAAATAGGAGTAATCATCCCACAACAAAAAGTAGGAGTTCTTGTGCTCGCGACCTTACTCCATGCATCCATTAACATCCCCCCCAAAGAGAATTTAATCCCATGCATAAGAGCATAAAGCATAGACAATTCAACAGTAATGATATTTCTCGACTCATACCTCCCACACACTGAACCACCAACAAACTTATGAATGTATCTAATCACAGGATTCTTAGTAGCTGTACCACGACAATCTTTAATGTTAAACTTTGCAACAGATGAAATGCCTGAAATTTCTTCCCAAAAGTCCCCCAAATTTACATCCTCATGCAAGAAAACAGAATCAGGGCCACAACCATATATTTCATCTACTTGAGCACGTTGGTAAAAATATTCTTTACCTTGAAGTTTGAACTTCATCGATAGTGGAACTCCCCCAGCTCCCTTCATGATTGTGACTGATGCCAAAAACTCCTTTGACAAATCCATGTAGCCGGGCCATTTCGCCGAAAGCACCTTCTTCCAACCAATTCCCGCAAGGAGACTCCATACATCATCCTTGAGCTTTAAGGCTTTCAATGTCACCTTGCACAAATACTTCGTGCCCACGATTTGCCTATTCTCCAAATTTTTTAATTTTGCGATTTCATCCTCCTCAAAATCGTTGGGGAACCCACTTGAAGAAGATGTTTCACTCCTTGCCCTCTTGCTAGCCATGACAAAAAATTGGGGGGAGAAAATGGGACAATTCAAAGAACAAAAGTATATAAGAGAATTTGAGAAGTGAAATTTCGACTGAATTGCAAATGGGGCGAGCAACAAGCTCGACCGAGCATTTAAATCTGCGCCTGGCTCGGCCGAGCGAGGGGTCTGTTGCATGGCTCGGCCGAGCCTGCCCCGTGCTCGACCGAGCATTGCTTCTGTTGCTTGGCTCGGCCGAGCCTGCCAAGCGCTGGGCTGAGCTCCCTCGTTCATGCCTCTTTTCACCCGTTTTCCGACATTTCCCGATCATGAAGCCGTCCATCCTTGCATAACCTTCATATACAAATTTTTCACACAAAATTGTAGCACCACACAATTAAGAATCCTTCAAAACAACAAACACATTATTTCAACAAGAATTATAAACCTAACCATTATTCACTTATGAAAAAGAACAAAATCTAAAAGATTGGGTTGCCTCCCAATAAGCGCTTGTTTAACGTCGAAAGCTCGACGATCATACCTCATCTCAGTCATGGTCGAATGGTGCGGAACCGGAACTCATACCTTGATTTATCTCGATGTAATCTTCGGGGAAACGAAGCTTCCTTCTCGCGCTTCTTGGTGGATCCGCATCCACACGAGCTTTCTTAAGTCGAACTTGATCAAGTACTTCCTCATCCCCCGGATCCTTGTACACCTCTTTCTCCTCATCTATACTCTTCAAGATTGGTTCCAACACATCTTTCATCCTTTTCTTGTTTACACCATTCTCCACTTCACCAACATCAATGTGCTTTGGAGGTAACGAAAACACCACTTCCTTACCACAACATCGGAATGTGAGCTCACCATGCTTCATATCAAAAAGAGCATCGGCCGTGTGCAAGAACGGTCTTCTAAAGAAAAGTTGAATACCCCCTTGTTCTTCATGTCAACGACAAGGAAATCTCC